>BQNB010052219.1:0-40605 GCA_026074375.1 Tanacetum coccineum
TCTTTCAATTTGCATGGCTTGACGGTTAGCGAGCATGCAATTATGTGATTGTATACGCTTAATGATAAGCGCCTTGTTTTGAATAATGTCGTAACGCTCTCGATGGAGTTATGTTCCCTCCAGACGATTTTTATAATGACGCGATCTCTTTTAGCGAGACCCGTTGGTCGATATGTGATTTGATTTGATCGGTGTGATCACCAATGATTTTTTTTAAAATTGTTTTCGCTTCGAAAAGCTCCCTAATGCACCAAGGTCGTGTGACCATAATGAGAGAGCATGTGAATTCATTCGAGAATGTCATCTTTCACCCATTGCAAGTAAAATTGGGACGAATAAAGCGATTAGAGCGCCGGGACGTCGCTTCCTAAAGGAGAGGAGAATGTGACAACCGTCAATTTTCGGAACCCTAAATGACTATTTTTCCCTTTGACTTTTCGGGTTGACTCGACTTTTGACTTTTATTTTCAAGTGAAAACAATTATCGCATAACTGATAATTTTTCGGAACTTATTTTGAGAATAAATCATAATTATTATTATTACATAATTTTAATCATAAATTTTTGGCTTTTCAAATTGTCTGACTCGAAAACGAGATCAACGCGTACCGACACGAAACAAATTAAATCTTATTTATTTATCGTAATTTATTTAATAAAAATATTTAATAAATTAATTATCATTTTGTTTAAAAACGTTTATTATTAACGTGAATATTCGAGTTAACGATTTATTTTATGAATAAAGTTTAACCGTGATATCGGAGTCTAGAATAAACAAAACGAATATTTTAAAATGAACATTACAAAATATTTACGAAATATGGTCGAGTGAATACTCATTTTCGATGGAAAAAGTATTTGAAAAACAATGGCGCAAGTCCCGTCTTTTGAATCATCCGTTAACTAGCTCAAACGAGACCCGAACCAATATTTTACAAAAATATCCCAAAATATTACAATTTCAGTCCCTGGGAAAATATTTCTAAAACCTACCCTAGACTATTATACACTTTTCATTTACATTTAAAACTTTTATATATATATAAAATTCTAACAATTTTTTTTTCATTTATAACAAATTTTAAACACACAACCCTAGCCTCTCCTCTCTCAAAATCCGGCGCCGTCATCGGAATCCGGCCAGATTCCGGCCGACCTCCGGCCAGTCACCACCGTCATTACCACCACTCCGCCACCATCACTATTACCTCGCTGCCACTCCATGTTAAACCCACCATCACTTCGCCACCACACCGCCGCCTGCACCACCATCTTCTGTTGCCGCCAACCGCCGCCATCAGCAGCCACCACGCCACACCATCTCTCTCACCTTCACCATCATTATCGCTACACCACGCCACCATAGATCCACCTCGTCACCATCCCACCCTCGTCACAGCCGCCTCTATTTTGATCCACTATCCTCAGCCGCCACCTAAGCTATCTCACCACCACCACTAATTCACCCTTTATATTTCCGAATGGATGGTTACTTGTATTTTATAGAAACTAAATAGGAGTGTTTGTAGTTGCTTTAATTTGTTTCATTTTTCTTTTGTTTTTGTTGGTTTACACGCCGCAAGGGGTGTTTGTTTCGCCACCGAGAACACCGCTAGGTGGTGTTCGGTTTGGTTAGTCGCCACCACAGCCGCACCCTCGTGGTGTGGGGCTTGTGGTTATTATTTTATTTTCTTTAAAACTCGTACTACTTTCTTTTGATACTCGACTGTCATGCACACCCATATAAGGGGTGTTTGCTTTACATCCGAATGCACTACTAAGTAGTGTTCGGTTTGGACCGCCACCACCACAGCCGCACCAAGGTGTCGGACTTGTGGTGATTTTATTTCTTTAGTCCTCGTTGGTCTCATATTGTTTTACCTTCCTTGTTACTCGAAAGCGAAACACGCCTATATAAGGGGTGTTCGCTGCTGCGTTTACAGCCCCAAAAAGGGGTGTTCGCTGCTGCGTTTACAGCCCCAAAAAGGGGTGTTAGCTGATGCGTTTTACAGCCCAAAAAGGGTGTTCATTTCTGTGTTTTATAGCCCCGAATGGGTGCTTGTTTATGCATTTAACTGCAGCCAACGTAGGCGTTTGAATCTGCGTTTGGTTATGTGGTTGGCAGCAGTTGGGGCGCGTTTGGTTTAACTGCTGCACCACTAGGGTGCGTTTGGATTAACAAAACCCCAAACAGGGGTGTTTGGTTTTGGGCAGCCCATAATGGGGCGTTTGTTTTGCTGGTTAACCACCCTAAAGGGTGCGTTTGGGACAGCAGCCCCTAAATGGGGTGTGCTTGGTTTCTACTTATTTTGTTATTTGTTTGACCTCGTACTTATATGTATATATAACACGCGCGCACTTGAAACATGAATTGATTGATTAAAAGTGAAAAACGTTGAATTTATATATACATATGGGAAATGTTGTATAAACGGCACGATCATGCCGAAATTTCTAAAAATGTATATACTTAATAAAACCCTAATAAATTTCTATTATATTTAAAACCCGATAAAAGAGCGAGGGTATAAAGTCTTTATATTTATTAAATTGTAATTATACAATAACACGAGTAATGATTGAAAACTATATATTTACAACGAGATAACTACTTTAATTAAAACTCGACAAGGAAACTAAATATTAAATTATATAATATTATTTTATAAGTCCCGACTAAAGGACAATAATAACTATTATTAAAACTTTTAAAATGTCATTCAAGACTTTAAAACGTGAACTCACTTTTAAGTAATGGCTATTAATTATTTCATTTGGCGATTTCCGAACGCGTGTCGAATTATGTTGTTTTAATTATTTTCTCTCGTCGCTTATGTAATACTTTTCTTATATGAAATACACGCCGCGCTTTATATTTGTGTCTTATTTTCACGAGTGATATGATATGTATATGTACAACATACTTTAAATCGTTCTTTGACTTCGTTTAATTACATATTCAGGTATGCCCGCACGTATTATATATTTTCTTGTCCTTTATATGTAATATATACTTAATATGTTTCATGTTTTGCATTTATCTTTTGAATGTTCGTCCTTATTATATAATTTAACATATGAATTATATAATTATTCATTTTCCTATGTGATATATACGGAATATATTACATACTTTGTTTTTACCTTTTCGATTTACCTTATTTAACCAACCACCAAACTCATAGCCGTTAAGATAAACTGCAACTTCTTGATCGAGCTGTTCCGGTTTCTATTGTGTTTTCTTAATATTTGCATTCTGCCAATTGTTCTGCAATATCAAGGTGAGTTCATAGCCTCGCATTTAACTCTTTTTATGTTTTGAAAACCCGCGAGGGAGATACATGCTTGTTTTAGAAAATCGAACACAGGTGATTTTATTATGTGAACGTTGCTATGAGTGTATTGTTGTGGCCCTTCCTTCATGAACCGTCAATCACCGCTAACCGGTGGACGCTGATGCAATAATAATAGATCTATTTTGGCCTAACGACCTGTCTGGCGTGTGTTCCTTGCGAGGGCATACGGGGACATATTGTATTTAGTATTGGGAGTGTGTAGCACTATCACTCCAGGTTGGGCACATGGTTAAGGTTCGGTTCGTGGCTCTAGCATCGTTGTGATTGTTCTATGAACTAAATGTTTTGCTATGCTTGTGTTCAAAATGATTGTTTATAAACTCTATGGATTCACTCAACGTTTTCGTTGACGTTTTAGCGTGTTTATCTCAGGTATATTATTGCTAGCTTGGATGGGATGGAAGGCGGATATCGAAGGACGTGGACTTGGTGAACTTTGCACATATGATAAAATGTTTTCTTTTAAAGAAACTTAAAACATGTTGTGGATTATTTTGAAATGAGTTTTTATAAAGTTATTGGGGCCTTGTAACTCTGATCTTTTTAATAATAATTGAGTGTCGTTTACCGTGACTCGTGAGCTTATATTATGAAGTAGCACCCCAATGTTGTATTCTGCTGCGTTGTATATTTGAGGGTGTTACAGATTGGGTTAATTTAGGAAAAGCCACGAGTCATAGCGAACTAGGTCGTTTTTCAAAACCTGGACTATGACTGTTTTCGAAAAATTTTCACGAGTCGTTCACCGATGTCCGATATCCGCGCGCCCAATCCTTCCCGATCCTTTATGTGCTTGTTGCTAGGCCTTTGTTTGTATACTTTATACCAAGCGTGCGGTATAAAAGGGTATTTATATATGTATGTGTATATATATACACGATATCCGTTCTACGTCGGACCGCTATGTATACATATGCCTTTCGATTATCGTTACACGCGTACATTCGAGTTGTACTATTGATATTATGTAATGGGGTCACCATTATGATATGATTTGATAAAATTTCGTATATGTGCAATATATATATATATAGATACATTGCAATATTATATAGATTTGAGGCTTGGTTAGATTTTTGTTGTGTTTCGAGCCGCGATTAAGGAATCAAATAGCTAAGGAACGAAGGAATGAGGCGAAACTATTTATTCTCCGATCTTTCTTAGTGAATCATCATAAGTAATTTCTATTACTAGCAAAATCATTATTTTCGCAATTTAATTGTTATGCTAAAAAGGCTTGTGATGAAATCCGTTGAGAACTTGCGTAGATTAGATTAAAAGTGTTACTGGAAAAAAAAATTAAACGATTTCAATATCGTATACAAGTAAGTTTAAACTTGATATGAATTAATTTTTGGATCAAAATAAAAAAATAAAAAAAAAACTTTTTTGGCGCGTTTTGTAACACGCGGCTTTGAGCAAAAAATTTAACCCGTATTTCAAGGCCCGATATTTCGTAAAAGCTTATATTTATTTAAAAATATGATCAAGTTTATTTTTGCAAACGTTTTGATATAAAATAAAGCTCTTAACTCATTGTAACGAAGAAACTGAGACAAAATCGGAATATACACTTTAAGTGGAAAATTACAACACTTGAAATAATTAATTAAAAGCTGACATAATTTCTAAAGACGATACAAGCACTTTCGAAACAGTTTTAGCCTTCCGACAAAACACGAAAGTTGTTTGGAATGTCATTTTACTTTGCCGCGAGGCTCGTTAATTTTAAAATCGCTTGATAGCAGGTCAAAACTGAAAGTCAAATTTTTACACCTCCTTAAAAATAAAATAAGTTTCAGCAGAATTTTGTAAGAGCATTTTTGTCATTTCTGTCGAGATTCAAATCTCAACTAAAACTAAAAAGTTGTTTGAAACAATGTTTTACATGAAATCTCTTTAGAGTTTGAGTCACGAAAATGAAATATAACGGGTCAGTTTTGAGAAAAAACATACATAAAGACTTATTAAAAAGTCAAACGTTAATTTTAAAAGTCAATTGTGCTAATTTAAATCTTGTTGGATAATTATAAAAATAATAAACTCTCATTATTCTTACTAAATACGTTTATGTTATATAGGAAATGGATGTTAATAAAATATGACACAAGTGTCGAGATTTTAAATCTAATAATTATATCGATTACGGTAATCCGATAACCGGGCCTACTAAAAAAATAGTAACCTTCTTGAAATGGTGACTTTCCAAAATTAACAAATTTCTAAAGTTAGAATCTGGACAAAGATAAAAAGTCTTCAATGATGTAACGTAATCTATGTACATAAAAATGGTCACTTTTACAATAAGTTAAGTGATATTAATTAGAACGCGCAAGTAGATTTCTCATCGCATGCATACTTATATTATCTTTATCAAGGACATATAAGATATATATCTAAGGTTACGAAGTACGTATCGTTCGATCATACTTTATTACTCTCTAATTTATGGCGAACTAACTATAGGTCGTGGTCGAGCACGTTGAATAGACGCCTCACTGTTTTAGAGAGAAGCAATCTGACTCCTAGCGTGGACAATTCCAGTTATCGAATATATCGTCCGTTTTCCTCATTCGATTACATTAATCCTTAATTCACTACTTCTTGTACTTGCTACGATCCTTAAATCTCAACCACCTTAATATCTTTTCATGAACAATTTATACAAAAAAAATATACAATAATTTATAAAATGTTTCATCAAACTAAATACCAAATTGCGTCGATTTTCATAAGAAGACAAAGCAAAAATGTGTTTCCCAAAAATAAATGAACAATAGTTGATGTGTTTCCCAAAACGAAGGTAAAAATATTTTCCCATTTATATGTCAAATGATTTACTTATTTTCAAGGATAGGTCCAAAACTTTTATCATCATATATGGTGTGTAATAATCGAAAAGTTTTCTTTTTGACGAGGACGGACGTGTCGTCGCTTGGTCCTCAATTATGCATAGCCTAGCTAAAAAATAATAAAAAAAAAAAAAATATCTAGGCATTATTCGGAAGAGAATCGCTGGTCGGTTATTCAGGTCGCCTTTAAACTGGTGGTTTTGGATAAATGTTTGGGTGAGAACACTTCTAAATGGTGGATCCTTACGCAAGTAATCTTATTCGATTTGAGTTCGTATGAACAAGTTCAAATTCTCTTGCGTTCCTTGAAATCTTTCCTTTCGGTTGGTGTTGACTTAGAAAATCACCTTGACCGAATAATTCCGGGAAAAATACGCTTTATTTGTCATGTGTAAATGTGGATCCCATTAATTAACCATGTGGTGATGAAATTACAAGAGGACCCTGATATCGACAACTGAGAAGGAATCTTAACAAAATTGGAAGACTGCCAAAGTGGATGAAAGCCGAGTTTGAGTAACTCTGAGACCAATGAAAAAGACTTCTCCTACATCAAATGTATCTTGCACTATCTTTCTTTCATTTTCCTATATGTCGAACGACGTCCGTAGAGGAAAGTTTCTTCTACGTCAAACTGTGAATCATTCCTGTTGAATAAGCCGTAATCGTGAAGAAAACTTCTACCCCCGAAACGTATGTGTTCGGTCATCTAATGTTACGAATGAATCCTACACAAGCTTGAGTTGTGAATTCGAGGTGTTTGATTTGTTCCTGTTCTGCCTTGTGAACTCGAATACCAACGTAGAGTGGTGACTCGGATACCAACGTAGAGTCACACAAGGATGGCTCAAAAGGAGAGCCTTCGGCGCGAGAGCCAAGCATAATGGTCGGATCCTACCGAATCATAGTGATGTCGTCCGCCATCACTTTTCGTAGGGAATAAAATGGTACGCGATGGACAGTTGGAGTTTGCCGACTTCGTGGCGGTAGATAAAAGACAATCCCGTTTGTCGTCTCCGTTTATTCAGTTGAGGAATCCTTGTGCTTGACTCAATCCCCTTTGATAGTCGATGGTCAACGGCGGATAGCCATAGTTGAAAATTCTGTGCAAAATTCTTGCTTGTTATGTGTTTGTGTGTTATGTGATTTCTAGTCGAGTGGTCGTACGTATGTGCGAGCTCGAGGCGGGAATTTTTATATGAGACGTCGATTCGGTGGTAAGCTTTACCATATTATGGAGCTCGAACTAAATTAGGTCGAGAGATTTAAAAACAACGGAGCGGTCGCGTTTGGGGTGCGAGCTCGAAGTAGTCCCCGCGAGTGGCAGCCAAGCCGGTGACGATCGTGCTTGGGGTACCATGAAGAATGCACAGAGTTTGATAATATAAGCAAACTTGACCATTTACTTGGGTATGTATCCATGGCTATAAAGGCCGCGTGAGCTCCCTGGATTTTCATATGTATATTAATCTCTTTTGGGGTTGAATTCCGTTTATGATCATCATGTAATCTCTTTTGGGTTTGAATCCGTGTGTGAGCACCCTACAATGATAAAAATCTTTTTGGTTATGCATCCATGGCTTTCAGGCCCGTGAACATCCTATAACTTTAAAAACTTTTCTTGGGCTAGATTTAGCCGGAATTAAGTTGAAGATTGTTGTTAATCATGGCTTGGCTATTTAGCAAGCATGAGTTAACGTGATTGAACTAATTGATTGGCATGATTTGGCCTTTTAGCAAGCATGTCGTTATGTGATTATATGTGCTTAATGATAAGTACCTTAATTCGATTAATGTCGTAGTGCTTTCGATAAAGTTATGTATACTCTGAGTAATTACCGCTCCAATGCGCTCTCTTTCAGTTTGCATGGCTTGACGGTTAACAAGCATGCAATTATGTGATTGTATACGCTTAATGATAAGCGCCTTGTTTTGAATAATATTGTAAAGCCTTCGACGGAGTTGTGTACACTCCAGACGATTTTTATAATGACACGATCTCTTTTATCGAGACCCGTTGGATAATATGTGTTTTGATTTGATCGGTGTGATCACCGATGATTTTTTAATTGGTTGTCGCTTTGAAAAAATTTTAAATGCGCCCGAGTCGTGTGGCCATAATGTGAGAACACGTGAATCTATTCGAGAATGACATCTTTCAATCATTGTAAGTGAAATTGGAACGAATAAAGCGATTAAAGCGCCAGGACGTCGCTTCCTAAAGGACGGGAGACTTTAACAACCCGAGTATTTCGACACGTATGACGATCCCGTATCCGACGTCCTGGATATTATTTTATTAGTTCATATGAACGAACGTCGACATTTAAAATTTTATTTGTCCATTTATTATTACATTATTCTCATTATAAATTTATTTTTCAAAGATATTTTTAATCAATATTTTATTATTTATTTTACTTTTGGGTAAAACTCATTTTTACAATTAACCGAATAGGCTGTCTCGCGTTCTTAATAAAACATTTATTAAACGTGAACCTTACTTTAGACTAAATATTAGTCTATGTGCTCTATATATTTTTATTATTATTTCAGAAAAGTATCCCACACGTTATATTTTTATTTTTATCATGTACATTTATTCTTCGTGGTTCCGCCTTAACTCTCGAAATATTTTTCGCTAGTATCCGTTTGCCTCAAAACTACCCACCTATTTTAAAATTTATATAAAATTTATCAATAATATTCCCTAAAAAAAACACCACATCATGGACGATCTAGAAGTTTGCATAGTCAAACCATGCTTGGATGATTCTCCTAACACTTGAACAAGTGTCCAAGACTTTAGACACTTTTGCATGTTTATTTACCTCAAAACCTGTAACAACATATTCTATCTACCATAATTGATAAAATTCTATCCATCTCTCTTATTCTCTCCAAGTCAACCGTATACACAAACACCTAAACAACAATTTCATTCAAATTTGCACTAGTAATATAGTATCACTTTTCTTATAGTTTAACAAAAAATAATAATTACCATCTCTTGCTCTCTCTCTAACTTGGCCGATTACACCAAGGCTCAAAAACACAAACCCCTTAAAATTTTCTATAGCAACCTCTTAATATTCTTATGTAGTCTTCATTATTCTGTATTGTAGCCCATTTGAGATCAAGAAACACCATTTGGGAACAAAAGGCTGCAGCCCACACCACATCCAATGCCATCACCATACCACGTCCTCCAAAAAACCTCGTGCGCCATCTTTACCGAGCACCACAATGGTCTCTACCCTCACCATCCACCCTCCATCACCACGTACCACTTTTTCATCTCCATCATTTACAAACCGCTATATCCGGACACCACCATCGTATCCTACTCCACGGCCACAGCCGACCGCTCGAACCATCAACCCCTCTTTAATTTCACCCTTCATACTTCCGAGTTAGATGATTACATCTTTTGTAAAATTAATAATTAATTAGAGTGGTATGATTTATTTATGTTAGTTTTCTTTTTTTTAGTTGATTTGTTCTAGTTGGTGTTCGTTTCGCCACCGAAAACACCACAAAGTGGTGTTCGGTTTGGACCGCAGCCACCACAGCCGCACCCACTGCATGGTGTCGAGCTCGTGGTTACTTTGTCTTTCTTTCTTGATATATCTCGTTTTGCTATTTCGTTGGTTAGCACGACTGAAAAACACGCCCAAAAAGGGGTGTTCGCTGCTGCGTTTACAGCCCCAAAAAGGGGTGTTAGAGCTGCGTTTTTACGTCCAAAAGAGGGTGTTCATTTTGAGTTTTATAGCCCCGAATGGGTGCTGTTTTGAATTTATACTGCAGCTACGTATGGGACGGATGATCCGGTTCGTTAAGCCTAAGGTGTAAATTGCAGTACCAAGCACCGGCCATCAGTGCTGGAAAGAACAGACGCGCCTGTGGTCAGTTAGACTCCCCCCTACGCTCAATGTGTATTCAGGATACACGCCGTTTCTACTTCTCCTGTCGCCCTCCCCCGCGATAGCCCAGTACACGAACCGAGTTAGGGCGCCCGAGCTTCGGCTCTTCCGTAACGGCACGCGCAACCCCCCCAAATAGCGCGCCTGACCCCCCGCTCGCTGGGCCCTTTTACACAATCTTACCCCCCCCCAACACAAGGGTCGTTTGGTTTTCGGACAACCATTTAATGGGGGGCTGTTTGTTTTGCTGTTCAGCAGCCCTAAGGGGTGTTGAGTTTGGGACAGGCAGCCCTAAATGGTGGTGCTTTGGTTTCTCACTCATTTTGTTATTTGTTTGACCTTCGTACCTTATATGTATTTATAATACGATTAGGGGCGTTTGGATTTGTAGATAACAACCCATATGGGGGTGTTTGGATCTGAGTTTATGACTTATTAAGGGTGTTTGGGACAGTAGCCCCTAAATAAGGGTGCGTTTGGTTTTACTTGTATTTGATAGTTAAATAAACTTGACAAGTTATTAATTATAAGACAAAAAAAATATATTGGTGATATTGATTGATAAGAGTGGGAAATTAGGTATTTTTATATACATGGAAACGTTGTATAAACGGCAAGGTCATGCCGAAATTTCTAAAAATCTATATACTTAGTAATTTTTCTCTTAAATTTCTATTATCTTAAAAATCCGATAAAAGAACAAAGTTATATAGTCTTTATATATTTATCAAATTATAAATATACAATAACCCGGTGAATAATCAAAAACTATACTTTTACAAACTATATAACTATTTTAACTAAAATCGTCAAGAAAATGAAACATTAACTTATAATATATTATTTTATAAGTCACGACTAAAAGACTGATTAAAACTCTTGTAAAAGTTTTAAAGACATTAATTGTCTAAATTGTAACCTTAAAACGTATGTTTACGTTTATTAAATAAATCTTTAATGAGTTATTTCGTAATTTTCCGAACGCGTGTCGGATAATATGGTTTTAATTAATATCTCACATTTATTATATATAATACTTATAAAGAATTATACACTTTAAATAATGCGCTTTCGAATGTTTGCCTTTGGTTATATAATTCCCAACATGAATTATACGCGTCTGTTTTCTTATGTAATATATACGGGGATATATTACATATTTTGCTTTTACTCTTTTGGCTCATTTCACTTAGTCAACCACCGAAGTGTTATAATTTGGGAATTGAGTCTTTTATTAATTTGTCGTGTCGATGTAACCATCCATTCGAAAACCCAAATACATCATCCTAAACTGGTGGGTCATCGCCATTAAGATATACTGCGACTCCTTGATCGAGCCGTTCCGGTTTTTATTGTGTATGCCTAGTATTTGCATTCCGCCAATTATTCTGCAACATCAAGGTGAGTTCATAACCTCACATTTAACTATTTTTATGTTTTGAAAACCCGCGAGGGAGATACATGCTTGTTTTAGAAAATCGAACACAGGTGATTTATTATGTGAACGTTGCTATGAGTGCATTGTTGTGGCCCTTCCTTCATGAATCGTCAATCACCACTAACCGGTGGACGCTGATGCAATAATAATAGATCTATTTTGGCCTAACGACCTGTCTGGCGTGTGTTCCTTGCGAGGGCATACAGGGACATATTGTATTTAGTATTGGGAGTGTGTAGCACTATCACTCCAGGTTGGGCACATGGTTAATGTTCGGTTCGTGGCTCTAACATCGTTGTGATTGTTCTATGAACTAAATGTTTTGCTATGCTTGTGTTCAAAATGATTGTTTATAAACACTATGGATTCGCTCAACATTTTCGTTGACGTTTTAGCGTGTTTATCTCAGGTATATTATTGCTAGCTTGGATGGGATGGAAGGCGGATATCGAAGGACGTGGACTTGGTGAACTTCGCACATACGATAAAATGTTTCTTTTAAAGAAACTTAAACATGTTGTGGATTATTTTGAAATGAGTTTTTATAAAGTTATTGGGGCCTTGTAACTCCGATCTTTTTAATAATAATTGAGTGTCGTTTACCGTGACTCGTGAGCTTATATTATGAAGTAGCACCCCAATGTTGTATTCTACTACGTTGTATATTTAAGGGTGTTACAGTAGGATTCTTAAAGAAACCTGAAGAAAGTACAGGGTTTGCAGAGATAATAGATTTTTTAAAAGGTTCGCATATCAGGTATGCCTTGACACACAATCCCACTATCCATGACTCCCTAGTCAAACAGTTTTGGCAGACTACGACTGCCTCAACTCTTGCGGATGGGACTCTAGAACTAAGAGCAACCATAGATACTCTTGAGTATACAATCACTGAGGCATCTGTTCAAACTAAGCTTCAATTAGCAGATGCTTCAGGGATTTTCATGTTGCCAAATACAGAGATTTTTGAAGGGATGGGTAATATAGGGTATCTAGCTGATGGTACATTTACATTTTGGAAAAGTCACTTTACACCCCAATAGAGATTTTTAATCCATCATATTTTACATTGTATGAGTCCTAAAAGTGGTGGATGGGATCAATTTGGTAGCAATCTTGCGACTGCTTTGATTTGTCTTTCTACTGGCAGGATTTATAACTTTTCAAAATTAATCTTTGATGGCATGGTGGCAAACTTGAAAAGTAAAACTAAGTTTTTGATGTACCCTCGATTTCTACAAATGATTTTGGAAATACAAACTGAGAATAAACATCCTTATTTGGCTATTGTATTGACCAAAAAGATTTTTGGGAACATGAAAAGGAGTTTTAGAGGGGTACCTAGACCTTTGTTGCCTGTAATATTGCCCGTTGTTGCTGTGGATCAAAGTGCAGGACAAGCAGATCAAGCAGTGGATCAACCATCACCGTCTGAACCATTACCATCTTTATCTCACCCACCTGTGCTATCTGCAACCACTGAGTCTGAACCTACACCTGTAGCTGAACAAATAACTCACCCTACATCACTTACACCAGAACCTGACAGTGAACCCATTGAGCACACCTTTGAGCAACCATCACCTGAACACCAACCACTTTCACCTAGACAGGAAACTGAAGTTCCACAATCACAAGATCCTACTCACCCTCATGTGGCAGAAGAAAGAACTATGACAGTGGATGACCTGCTTCAATTGGTTCCCAAGTTGATCACAAAGGTTGATAGTTTGGAGACAGAACTAAAGCAGACTAAGTTGACCATGGGAAAAGCACTTGTGAAATTGGTGAAAAAGGTAAAGAAGATGGAAGATGTTCTCAAAAGGAGACATGTGGTTCTACCTGATTCAGAGGATGAGGATGCTGAAATTTCTTCCAAACAGGGGAGGAATTTACAAGAGGAAGGTTTGGATGAAATGGTTAGGAATATGATGAAGGATAAATCAGAGGTTTTTAAGACTCCTACACAAGGCAAAACTTCAGGGGAGGAAGATATCAGCCCTACAACCTTGGAAGCAGCTAAAACTCTGTCAAAGGTTGCTTCTCAGAGGTCAAAGTCAGTTGATAAGGGTAAAAGATATAAGAGGAGAAAATAGTCCAAAGGAAAAGACATTGATTATGGCTTTGAAGAAGTTAATACTGGTTTTAAAAAAGTTAATACTGGTGGCTTAGGAGTTAGTACTTGTAGTAGACCAGTTAGTTCTGCTAGAGGCCAAAGGGAAGGAAAAGCTCCAATGATTGTTGAAGAGACTCAAGCTCCCAAAAGAACTAAAGAGCAAATTCAACAAGAAGAGGCTAGTCTTGCAGAAGCCATAAGATTGCAAACTCTAAAGGAAAAGGAAATTGCTAAACAAGTTCATTTGGATGCACTCTTAGCTAAAAGAATAGAAGAAGAAGAATTAACTGAGCAACAAAAGCAAAGAAAACCTCAAGTTCAATTTGAAGCTCAACACTACACTGAAGAAGATTGGGATGCCATTAGAGCTAAGCTTAAAGCTAATGTAGAGTTGACAAAGAATGTGCTAGGGAAAGAGTTGCCATAAGAAGACTTTGCAAAGAAGATGATAGAGTTAGTAAATCAAAGAAAGAAGTTCTTTGCAGAAGAAAGAGTTAAAGCAAGAAGAAGTAATCCTATGACCCAATCACTGCTGAGGAACTACATGATGAATTATTTGAAGAATCAGGGGACATGGAAGCTTACACAGTTAAAGAAGTTGAGTTTTGAAGAAGTGAAAGAAGAGTTTGATAAGTTGGTCAAGCAAGTTGAATTTTTGTTCCTATGAACATTGAAGCTACAAAGGCACAATTGAAAAGATATGGAGAAGAGATTCAGACAGAGATTTCAAAGAAACAAAGGATTGATGATAAAGATGTTTCAGTTGAAGAAAAAGTTACTAAAGTAAAAGAAGAAGAGCCAGTAATAAGAACAGGAAAAAGAAAGAAGCAAAAGGCTAGGAAGGGTATAAATGTTGACAAGAGTCCACAAGGAGATTCAGATACTGATGAAGAAGAATCAGTAGAAGCTATGAATCCTACTCCTTTAGATATAAAATCCAATATTATGGCAAATTAGAAGATATTTCAACAAGGTGAAAGAAGCATTTATCAGATAATAAGAGAAAATGGAGCTGATACAGTTTATATGAGCTTTAGAGCTATGCTTAAAGACTTCATAAGAGAGGATCTTATTGAGCTATACAGGTTGGTAATGCAGAAATATGGAACAAATAGGCCTGAAGATGCTTATGACATAGTACTATAGAGTGATCTCAGGACTATGTTTGATCCACCTCTCAATGAAGATGCCATTTGGAGCTTACCACTACAGCAAAAGATAATCAGTTGGAGGTATTATGATAAGTGTGAAGTATATTGTCTAACTTTGGAGGCATGTAGTATTTATATGCTAGCGGATAGAAAGTATCCTTTGTCTAAAGATGACTGCCAAGTGATGCTAAGAATGAAGCTTCTGGATGGAAAAATAAATGAAGTTTGTTACAAACTTTTGAAGATAATTGAGAAGTAAGCTGGTGTTAGAAAATGATGAAGTTGTCAGTTGCTGGAGTTATGTTGGAAACTGTGGACTATAATAGAAGAGAGAAGGGTTTGAGTGTTGGCTAATCACCACACAAAAAATGGTCATCAGTTCACCATGCTTAATAGGCATAAGTACTGGCTAGTCTAAAGCAAACGGCTTTGGTAAAAACCATTTACCCTAAAACCCCCCATATATATTAACACAACCACAATATAAATACCATTCTAATTCCTCTTAACATTATATTACCCTTATATTCCACACAAACACATTAATCCTAAACCCCCCATTCATTACACCACCCATCAATAACCCCCTAATCCATTAAACTAAACCTTTATAATACATCAACCCATCACTACTTCTCTCTTAACAATTACCCTTAACCACCCATAATCATTAATAATCAAATTACCCCACAAGAAAGAAGTATATATCATCATCCTCCTGTCTCTCACATTTCTTCTCCACACACGACGCTCTCGCACTCTCTCCCCCCTAACAATACCTTATTATTGAGCATCATCACATTCTCCTCGCCTCACTACATCTACATCTCATTCCCCCTTCGCTTTCAGACCCCACGTGTGTGTCACTCTCCACACTCTCTCTCTCAAAGATAGAACCACACTAAAATCCCAAATATCCACACCACCTCTCTCTTTCCGCCGCACTAACTAATCACTCCAAATATGTAACTCCCCACTCACGTGTGTTACGCTCACTTCCTCGCTCCGCCTCTCATCTCTCTGTGTCCATAGATATAAATATGATACCCTCTGTGTGTGTGTGTGTGTGTGTAATTAGATACTATAGATAGAGACTCACTCTGTACATCCTCTCAATCCCACAAGAGAGAGATAGAGTATATGTGATAGATATATTTGTTTCTCACGCACAATCAATCATACTCACCCTACATCCCCTTCATTACGCACTCTACTGCACGTCATCTCGCTGACTTAGTACTCGCTCTCACCACACGCTCACTCTACACACCTCTCTATAGAGATATGTAATAACCCACTCAATTAACTCTCAAAATCATCCCCACTCCATCCCTATATAGTATAAGATTCGCTCTCTGTGTGTGTGTGTGTGTGCTCTCCCCACTCGCTCTCAGTAATTATTGTGTATGATGTGTGTGTCCTCTCTCAATCTCTCTCTCACAGATATAGATATAGAGATGAATAAATAATGCAACCTTACATTACTTCATTGCAAGATTCCCGTAGTATGTTCATCTAACACCCTACCTGAGCTCTCTAGCAAATCTTACGCACACCCCCCACTCAGAATTCGCTCGACCATTTCTATTACTCTAACCATTTAGAAGGTGTTGATTTATTGACTGGATCTCGAGGCAACAATCTGTATACTCTGTCTCTTGGAGACATGATGGCGTCTGTAGACAACACTTCAGGCCCCGTTCCTCAAAGAAAAGAAAGGTATACGCTTTAGTGCGCTTTATCTTTAAGAGAAGAGAAATCTTCTTGTTTTCAACAATTCTCATCAACAATGACGTATAATATTATACAAGTGGATCAACGTACATTAACTTGTACTTTAGCTTACTTGGTTAATCAAAAATGGTAACCACATATGCAATTTTTGAAGGGGAGAAAAGTAAACAAAATATGGTCAAAAGTTGATTGATTCTTCAAATGGTCAATATGGCTTCTGAACACAGCAGTTCAGGACCCGCACTTCATGAAATGACTCATGCAACAATCAGTTCAGGACTCGTGCCAAACCCTCCCCCTTCAACACCGTTTGTACCACCTTCGAGAACTGACTAGGATATGTTGTTTCAACCATTGTTCGATGAATTACTAAATCCCCTACCTAGTTTTGATCACCTAGCCCCTGAAGTCGTTGCTCTAATTGATGAAGTAACAGCTCCAGTACCCGTTGTATCAACCGATTTACCTTCCTCAACTACAGTTGACCAAGATGCACCATCACCAAGTAACTCAAACAACACCCGATACCCAACCTTCCATCATTCCTAACGATGTTGACGAAGACAATCATGATATTGAAGTTCCACATATAGGTAATGATCCGTACTTTGGTATTCCAATTCCAGAAGTTCCTTCTTATCAATCTTCATCGTCGGATTCTATTCATACAAATGTGCCTCCCGATCACCAAATTTCTGAACACAATAACAAATGGACTAAGGATCATCCACTTGAAAATATAATCGGTGAACTCGCTAGACCAGTTTCCACAAGGCTGCAATTACATGAGCAAGCTCTTTTCTGTTACTACGATGCTTTCCTCACTGCTGTTGAACCCAAGACGTATAAAGATGCTTTGACTCAAGCTTGTTGGATCGAAGCAATGCAAGAAGAACTCAATGAGTTCGAACGTCTTAAAGTATGGGAGCTCGTACCCTGACCAGATAAAGTTATGGTTATTACTTTGAAGTGGATATACAAAGTGAAACTAGACGAACTGGGAGGTATACTAAAGAACAAAGCTCGATTAGTGGCTCGTGGTTACCGTCAAGAGGAGGGAATCGATTTTGAAGAGTCTTTTGCTCCGGTTGCAAGATTAGAGGCTATAAGGATTTTTCTCGCGTTTGCTGCTCATATGAACATGGTCGTCTACCAAATGGATGTGAAGACTGCGTTTCTGAATGGTAATCTGCGGGAAGAAGTTTATGTTAGCCAGCCGGATGGGTTTGTGGATAAAGATAAACCAAATCACGTGTACAAGCTTAAGAAAGCTCTTTATGGGTTGAAACAAGCTCCACGCGCGTGGTATGACATGTTGTCTTCGTTCCTGATATCCCAAGACTTCTCCAAAGGTTCAGTGGATCCCACATTGTTCATACGCAGAGACGGCAAGGAACTACTTCTGGTACAAATATATGTCGATGATATCATCTTTGCTGCATCTACACCTGAACTTTGTGACCTATTTTCTAAAATCATGTGTTCAAAATTTAAGATGTCAATGATGGGCAAAATCTCATTTTTCTTAGGACTACAGATTTCTCAAAGTCCCAGAGGCATCTTTATTAACCAGTCAAAATATGCCCTTGAATCCTTAAAGAAATACGGTTTTGACTCTTGTGACCCAGTGGATACTCCCATGGTGGAGAAATCCAAACTGGATGAGGATAAAGAAGGGAAAGCCGTTGATCCGTCACACTATCGTGGTATGATAGGCACCCTCCTTTATCTCACAGCCAGTAGACCTGACCTACAATTTGCTATATGCATGTGTGCCCGGTATCAGGCTCGGCCTACCGAAAAGCACTTAAATGCAGTAAAAAGGATCTTTCGATATCTAAAAGGAACCGTTAATCGGGGACTATGGTATCCGAAGGATTCTTCGATTGCTCTAACAGCATTTGCAGATGCGGATCATGCTGGTTGTCAAGATACACGCCGTAGCACATCTGGTAGTATGCAATTTTTGGGAGATAGACTTATCAGTTGGTCATCAAAAAGGCAGAAAAGCGCTGCGATATCCAGTACGGAAGCTGAATATATTGCTTTGTCCGGCTGTTGTGCTCAAATCCTTTGGATGAGATCACAGCTTACCGACTATGGCTTTGGTTTCAACAAAATTCCAATGTACTGTGATAACAAAAGCGCTATTGCCTTATGCTGCAACAACGTTCAACATTCCAGATCAAAGCATATAGACATCAGATTTCACTTTATCAAGGAGCATGTTGAGAATGGGGTGATCGAACTTTACTTTGTCAATACGGAGTATCAACTGGCGGACATCTTCACTAAAGCTCTTGGCCGAGAAAGAATTGAATTTCTGATCAACAAGCTGGGAATGCGGAGTTTTACGCCGGAGACTCTGAAACAATTGGCAGATGAAGTTGATGAATAGTGGTGGTACCTATTCACATATCCTGTATCATATGTATATACATAAAACCATAAAAACCAAAAAGATTTTTCATTTTTAGAAAACTTTTATAAAAACAAAATACAAAAATATAAAATCTATAAAACCAAAGAAAAAATTAAAAAAATGAAAAAATATAAAAAGAGGTAATAAAGGCATGTCTTCTGAAAATCGATAACATTGACAGTCTTAGAAATGTCATTCAATAATGATACGAGGCTGTAAATGAAGTTCGAGCAGAAGTTACAAATGTTTTCAAAACATGCCAAATGGCTGGCTATTATTTCAGACAGTAAATCGGATATCATTTTAAAGGCAAGTATTCCGTCAAAAAGGAAACTTGACCTCTCAACGGGAATTTATTCTCGGGCATGGTCTACTTTATGACCATGCAAAGGCTTGTGTTTACTTTGCAACACAACCCGTGCTTCCTATATTTCCATAAGTGTACGTGTCAGTGTGCTTATGTGTCAAAATAAGAGAAATCTTATTTTTATTGGTAAAAAGTTGTCTTCATAATGAATCAGTGTTTTCAGTAATCACAAAAAGATTTTCAAAGACAATTCGACCACTCAAACAATGACAACAGCTCTTTAAATAGAAAACGGGTCATTATTTGAGGGGGAGAAAGTGTCATCCAATAATCTTTTAAAACAGTCTTTCAAAATAAGTCATGGAATAAACGGATAAAGTTTTGAATAATGACGGATAATAATTTCAAGGGGAGTTAATTTATATTAACTACAAGAGCTTTAGATGTCATTTGTTTAAATCTTTATGGACTTATTTGCAATTTGAGACTTAGTGAATTCAGGCCTTAAACTACATTCGATCAATATTGCCAACACCTCATAGTTTGTAAAAGACTTAGGAATGCTTGGAAATACTTTCATAGTTTTAAAAGCCTTGAAATTGATTCTCACGGACTAGATTTAAGCTTATTAATTCTTCAAACACGATCTCGAATATGTATGCGTATAAGGTTTTGCTGATTCCGACGTGTCGAAACCAGCAAGGGGGAAGGAGTAGATGTATACTTGATAGTGTCCTTGGCCTTCTTTTGAGGTTAGCTTCTTTTGTCTTTTGAGGTTAGCTTCTTTTAATACTTAGTCGTATTGCGAAATTAATACATTTGACTACATGCTTAGGAAAAGTATTAATAAGTGTATCTAATATGATGAGTAGGTTACAAGGTTTATTAGGAAAGTATTGATGTAGAATACTTAGGAAAGTATTAATTGTATTGTAACCTACTAGGACTCCTTGTTCTATAAAAGGAGGTCCTAGGGTGTAGAGAAAAGACATCAATCTCTACACATCACTTACATAGATCCTCCATAGATTTTCTCATAGCTTTAAGGTTTTGTGTGTGCACTAGTACCTTTTGAGTACTCGTATTTATTCAATGTCAATAATTATTAAGCTTATTGGTGAATTCATTGGTTCATTCCGCATTACCATTGTAGTTATTCTCTTGTCTTAGAAACACTAAAGGTTAGATTCTGCATAACCTTTGGTGAAACACTTCAACAAAGTTTCTTACATTATTATCTTGTGATTACCAAGGTAATAATAACCTTATAACCTAAGGCAATAGATCTAGAGTTTTGGGACTCAACAAGTGGTATTAGAGCTTGTTGAGAAGCTTTGATCAAAGAAGTATAACACGCTAATCTCATCACTTATGGCCAAATCCAGCTCAAGTTCAGATAATGAGGTATATGATGATTCCTTTTGTTCTAAATCATGTAAGAAGAACACAGAAAACCTCAACAAAAAGATTATCAAGTTAAATGAAGAACTTAGTGATTGTGAGACTGACTTGTACAACTACAAAAGAGGTTTATCACAGGTTGAGGGTAGATTAGTTGAATTTAAAGAACAAGAAATTAAATTCTGTGAAAGAATTAGAGTCCTGGAGAGAGATGTAGAAATTAGAGATAATAAAATTGAATCTCTCAAAAATGAACTTGAGGAGTTGAAGAAGGAAAAAGAAAGCATAGATCATAAATTAGCAGGATTTGGTAATGCTTCAAAAGATTTAAATGATCTCTTAGAGAGTCAAAAATCTGCTACAGATAAAACTAGTGTAGGATTCAGTGAGTATACTATTGTACCTCCTCCTCCTACACAAGTTTATTCACCTCCTAAGAAAGATCTGTCATGGATAGGTTTGCCTGAGTTTGTTGATGACATTGTTAATGATTATAGTAGGCCTACACCTAGTATAAAAGTGTCAAAAGATGTAAGTATTGAGCAGAAAAGTAATAGTGACTCTTCCTTTGAAAAAGGAGAGCCAGTTGGTAATATTACATCAAAACCTAAGATTAGGTTTGTAAAAGAAACTGGTTGTCCTAGTGCTTCTAAAGTTAATAATACTAAAAATTCTAGGAAACCAACTGTGAAGTATACAGAGATGTATAGGAACACCTCACAAATTCCTAGAGGTAGAGGAAATCAAAGAAATTAGAACAATCAAAAGTCCCAACAGCTAAGGAGTAATTTTGTGATGAACAATAAAGCTTGTTTTGCTTGTGGAAGCTTTAACCATCTGATAAAAGATTGTAAAATCAAGGTACAAAAGCATGTATGGAACAATGCTAGAAGGGTAAATCATCATAATTCTCATAAAATGTCTTATCCTCATCCAAAAAGAAACTTTGTTCCAAAAGCAGTCTTAATGAAAACTGGCATGAGACCACTTAATGCTGCTAGGCCTGGAGTAGGAGTTAATGCTGCTAAGCAAAAGGCTGCATATAATGTTGTCAAGGGGAATAGATTTAATGTTGTTAAGGCATCAGTATGTTGGGTTTGGATGCCAAAGAACAGAGTGGTAGATCATGTATCCCAAAACATTAGTGCATTAGTTACTTTGAAAAGATTTGACTACATTGATGTACAAGGAAGATTCAAGTCTGTGATGGCTTGGGTTCCCAATAGAAGATGATTTGGAGGATCCTTCCAAACAGGGGAGGAAAATTGCTCTGATTGATAAAGATCACTTTTGTTCAGATGGATGCACAAATTCAGGGGAGGCAGGAGTGCAGCAAGGGTAGCAAAGGAAAAAGATAAAGAAGAAAAGCAGATGGTTTGATTCAAGAACTTCTTCAAAAGATCTTCATGCAGGCAAAAGACCAAGAAGATGAAGTGTTTGAAAGAATCCTCTCAGCAAAGAAAATGAAGGTTTAATTAAAAAAACTTGATGATTTGGAGGTAAATCACAAGTTTAGGGGAGGATTGTTGGGAATTAAACACTTGTTGGTTCAAGATTAATGCTGCCGAAAGAAGTTACAACTGCTAAGTCATCATTAAGTTAATTGACTGAAGACTGAAGTTAATGCTAATTGACTGAAGACTGAGGTTAATGCTGATTAGTCAAACAGAAGACTGAAGTTAATGCTAATTGATTGAAGACTGAAGTTAATGATGATTGAAGAAGATTAATGCTGATTATGAGAAAGTATTTAATACTTAGTCATTGTAATTAATACATTTGACTACATGCTTAGGAAAGTACTAATAAGTATTAAATATGATGAGTAGGTTACAAGATTTATTAGGAAAGTATTGATGTAGAATACTTAGGAAAGTATTAATTGTATTGTAACCTACTAGGACACCTTGTTCTATAAAAGGAGGTCCTAGGGTGTAGAGAAAAGATATCAATCTCTACACATCACTTACATAGATCTTCAACACACACATCACTTACATAGATCCTCCATAGACTTTCTCATAGCTTTAAGGTTTTGTAAACCCTAGTACTTTTGAGTACTCGTATTATTCAATCAATAATATTAAGGCTTGTTGGTTATTCACTGTTCCATTCCATTACCATTGTTATTCTTCTTAAACACTAAAGGTTAGATTCCGCATAGCCTTTGGTGAAACATTTCAACAAAGTTTCTCACATTATTATCTTGTGATTACCAAGGTAATAATAACCTTATAACCTAAGGCAGTAGATCTAGAGTTTTGGGACTCAACAAGTGGTATCAGAGCTTGTTGAGAGACTTTGATCTAAGAAGCATAACATTCCAAACTTCTCAATCACAAACAGAAATGGATCCCTATGTTACATCCACTCCCAATTCCACAAAACTTCCAATCCTTGACACTGGTAAATTTGAACAATGGAAGTTTAGAATACAACAGTACCTACAGCATGAACACTATGCTCTATGGGAAGTCATAGAGTTTGGTGACTCATATAGAGCTCCTGCACAAGATAAAAGTGTATCTGGTGAAGCTACTCCATCATCAAGGAGCAAGGGAAGGACTGTGGCTGTAACAGCAGAAGACATGCAAAAGAGAAGAAATGATGTCAAGGCAAGAACTACTTTGCTGCTGGCTCTCCCTGATGAACATCAGTTGAGATTCAGCAAGTATGAAACAGCCAAGGAATTATGGGAAGCAATACTAAGGACCTTTGGTGGAAATGAAGCCACCAAAAAGACAAAGAAGAATCTGTTAAAGCAACAATATGGAAACTTCAAAGCTGAAGGATCAGAGACTCTAGAGCAAACTTTTAATAGATTGCAGGCTATTGTGAGTCAACTTGAGTTCTTAGATGTTCCAGTTGAACAAGAAGATCTGAACCAGAAGTTTTTGACAAGCCTTTCACCAGAATGGCTTATGCATACTATTGTTTGGAGAAACAGAAATGACCTAGACACAATGAGTCTGGATGATTTGTATAATCATCTCAAGGTCTATGAATCAGAGGTCCAGAAGAAGGGAGGATCAAGTTCTCAAAATATGGCCTTCATTTCTTCTTCAAATACCAACAATGGAAAAAGTGAAGTTCCCACTGCTCAAAGTTTTTCCACTGCTAGTGGTCAAGTTACCACTGTTGTCCTGCTATAAACACGACTTTAAGATATGATAAGACACGCACCTGTGAAACCCAACTACAACATCAAATAAGCAATAATCAACTGTCTTCGTAATCACCTCTTCAAATAATCTCCAGAACGAGCCATAAAATCAATAATAATAAACTAAATAAAATTCAGTTCTATTCGAGATCCAATTTTCTTCTTTGTCCAATATCGTATACAACTAGCAGTGGAAACTGCTAACTAGCAGTGGAAACTGCTAACTAGCAGTGGAAACTACTAACTAGCAGTGTAAACTTCTTTCTCGGACAAAGAAAGCAGTACTAATTCTTGTTACCACTGTTCTTAAAACTAGCAGTATAAACAATCACGCAACAGCATTAACAATTAGGGCAGTACTAACCTTCTTTTGTGCCCAAACAGTAGTAATATCATTAGGCAGTAGAAACGAGTAATAGCAGCATTAATTTTTCTTTTGATACTGGAAACACATTAAATTTGAGCCCAACTGTTCCAATGTTTTTCTCATTACTGCCATTCGAACCTTCATAGAGATCATGTTACCAAAACTGTAAACCATGTTAACACAACATGCTATGCTTCTTATGCACATCTGATCCATATAGTAATGAACAAATAAAACAAAGAGTCGATAATTTTTAATCAAACCAAATCGACGAGCAGCCATGGTATTAGGGTTTCGCATAAAAACCCTAATAATGATGATGATAAAAAAGAATGTATACGACGAGGTCCAGATCCATCATCATAAAATCAACTACACCAAGAAACCCTTAATAGTAACAATGATTTACAATCGTATTGCATACCCATAACATGTAGAGAGGACGATCATAAACATTGTTATAATAACTTAACTTCAAAACCCTAGAAAACTTTTACCACAAAATCGAGTTTTTTTAATTTAGGGTTTAGGGTTTCTTCAAAAACCTTGTTGATCCTAGATAAGAGCCCCATGCTCTGCTGACCAATGTTTTGGAGTTTGAATAAATCCTTAGATCGTTGTAAGCTCAGGTTGTTAGACTCTTATCTAGGATAATGATAATAATGAACATAAAGTATATGCATAGCGGAAATAGCATAAGAACATTGATATCATAACAAGGTTTTTCATTCCTTATCTTTCACTATTTGCCACAATTCAACACGATCAACTGTAGGAACGGTTTCTACAAAACTACCAGAGGATCAAAGATCCTTGAGGCCTCCTAAACCAAACCAAAAACATCTAGGCATTCACATGCCTAGACACACACACACCTTTTCTAGATGTCTACATCTTGTGCACCCCCTTAAACTACACGCCTGATATCTCTTTATATAATAGAGATATCTAGGTTTACAAAGGATAAGAACAAATAAGATTAGGAAACTATAAATCAACATTAAATACTATTTGACTAATCTTCAATCAGCATTAATGTTGATCTTTATCTTTTAGCTGATCTTTATCTTATACTTGAATGAGGAGATCTTCTAGGAAATCTTCAAAATCTTCCATCTCTTGAAGAATTCCAGCTTTGCGTTTGAGTCCTTTTGTTTCATTCTTTTATTCACTTTGTCTCATCAAATCTATAATTCCCAACACCCCCCTTCTAGTTTCTACAATTGGTATCAGAAGCTGAGGTCACTCAAGATTTTTAAAATATATTATATTTTAAAGCTTGGATCGATCTATGGATTCTGACAAATATCTAAAAGGGCAATCTATGCAAAGACCACCACTTTTTGAAAGCGATAGTTTTATTTATTGGAAAAATAGATTCGAAACTTATGTGAAATCAAAAAATATTGATCTTTGGAATGTTATTACTGAGGGTGATTTTCTACATATTCAAAATAATTCGGAAACCAAATGGGATGAGGTTGTCCCTTTTGAGAAACAAAACGATGACCTTAAAAAGAGACTTGCGAAAAATAACAAAGCTAAAATGGTTACTCATGACATCAAATAACGTCACATTATTAGCATCATTTATCCCATATATATTTCTCGTTTTGTATTAATTTATATAAGATTTGATACTTAATTGCTTATTTTTATAAATTTTAGTTATTATCGAGCAATTGGCGAAAGATGGAGAAAAGAACGTGTTTTGGAGCTTAAATGAAGAAGTTCGAGAAAGTCTACTAAATATGAAGAATACAATGTATCATTCTAGATAAATACTTCGTATCTCAAGACTTAGAAGAATTCAAGACCATTGCCTGACTTTGAAGAATACGCCGTATCCACATCAGCACATACGCAATATATAAAACCTTGGTCAACTTTCAGAACAAAGCATGTTTACATCCAATACGCCGTATCCAGAAGCCTCTATACGTCGTATTTAGTGGCGGTTGAAGATTATTCTAGAATATTATATTCATGGATCCCACGTTAATTAACTCCAATACGTTGTATCGGACCCTTCCAATACAGCGTATCGACTTGATTTCAGAGCCTATATAAAGAAAACCCTACATTTAGTTTCCATATATCGAAGAAGAGATTTTAACCACCAAGTACTATTCTCAGACGGTTTTAGAAGCCAAGAAGGTCATGTAAATGCATCAATTCAATAGGAAAACTCTTGTAATCATTATACTCCACTATAAGCGTTCGGTTAGCATAACGTTTTCTTTACTTTAATCGTTCGTTTATGATACTGTGTATTGTTACAATGACTATGGGCTAATACCTATAGGTATTAGCCAAGTTTATGAAGATTTGATGTTTTGATTCATTTATATCGATTGTTTACTCTTTCGTTGCATGTTAATTATGTTTATCACTTCATACCCGTTTATCGCTTGATTATGTTTTCATCTATCATTCAACTGGATCTAGGATTACAAATAAAGCGATGTAACTAATCATTATTTAGGCTGTAGGCTAGAGTCTGAGATAGATATGATGCGGGTGGTCGTAAAGACTTCACATGAAGTTTTACAATCCCCTAGGCAGAGTACCTAACCGTTGTAGAGTAGTAAGGCAAGACTCAGGGGTTGTTATCGTTCTCTAGGGGAATAGATTGGGAATGTTCGATCAAGATCTAACAAAGGTCTATGAGGTTGAGCGAAGATTCTTTTTGTATATAGAAAGCAGGGAAAATCATGGTTTGAGAGGTTTGGTTTGTTTTATCTAATTAAACTAAATTATAATTTAAACTACTTTGGTGATAACTTATATGATAAACGAACGTATTTACTTAATCATGCACTACTCCTCAGATTACTTCTCCTAATCATGTTGCTTTGTCACACTTGTGATGATCTGTGTAAGTATTTCCTAAGTCATGAATGAATTACATGAACCCACCGTCTATGTAATATTCCGTTAAGGCAACGCACAAGTAAGGTAGTATGTAGACTATTAAAAGGCCCCTAAGAGTATATTGCATGCAATTAAAATATCTTAAGAGGGATCAACCATATTAGGGGTAAGATAGTATGAAGACTATTACCGATTGGTATCCTTTCTACACACTCATGTTTCCCTAGACGTCTATGCCAATTTAATATCTTATGGCTAGTTTTTTAAAAGCCTAACGCGCACATCCATCACAAGAAGCAACATTACAAGGATCTACAATTTAAGTTTCATCCAATCATAAGTAAATACTAATGGATCTAGCCTAGCATGTTATAAGAAGGTAAAGAACAACATTCAATCAAACAATACATAATCATACTGAAAGATTAAAGGGATAGATGAACTTTAATTGATTAAAACATGGATTAAAGACTGTTATAATAGGGTTTTGAGGCCCTAAAGACGACCTAAAAAGCTGCCAAACTCGAATATAAAAGTTAGGGTTCGTCTCCTAAAAGTTACACACTAAAAACCCTAAAATCAGTTTTGTATATATAGGAAAAGCGGTGTGATGGCGTCGGGTAATAGTCGTGACTCCGTCACCATGTCGATTCTTCTAGAACCTTTTTAAGTCGGCTACATTCTGACGCCGTCACCAAATATCTGACGCCGTCATCTTGAAAGTCCTGACGCCGTCGCTTAGGATTCGCGATGCCGTCTCCACGCACTATATGCACAGTTCTTCAAGGGATTTGGTATAGAGTCGTAGTCTTGTCCGTTTCTTCTCCAAATGAACCCACGTCACGTGTATTTCCTCCAAAAGCCATCCAAATGCTAAAAACATGAAAACAAACAATTAAGCACATAATCTGGGCATATTTGCATGATTTAGAGGGTTAAATGACCCCGAAAAAGTATATAAAATGACACCTCATCAAGATACTACATATAATTTATTTATATATCTGGATCAAATAGGACTACAAATAACGTTTTGTTTCCTTGGGGTAGTTTAGTGGATTGTAGACTACCAGTATATAGATAACAATTAGGCATAAGTTGGTAAAGCCTCGATGAGCTAGGTTTAAATATTGATATCAATATTGTCACCTAGATAGATTATAATTAACGGTGTGAACTTTATGCTAGTTTGGTTAATTGTGACAGGATTAACGGTAATATAAACCTAGAGTCTAAGGAGAAGTACCACCTAACATAGGAATGATATACCACCGGCGGAAGTAGTACAATCATTGCACACATACAAACAATTCATACATCTTATTTAATTAAACTTTGTTAATACGTTTTCCTTACATAAGTGCTTGACCGCTTCTTTATCTTTGTTTATCTGCTTGTGTTTGTTAATTGTCTCACCTAGTTTAGATTAAACCAAAACTCTTGCCAGTCTCTCAGGCTGAAAACCCCCATTTACGTTAGTTTAGGTTTAATTAGGATTAATTAGAACTAACATTAGATCACTAAAATCCTAGTAAACTGAAGTATTAATGTTCACTCTTAATGATCGACACCTTACTTACCAACGAACCTACAATCGATCGGGTACACTTCCTGTTAGTGTTAGTTAATAGGTAAAATCGGCAAAATATAAATAGTAAAACTTGATAATATAATTACCTATACACATGATGACACATCAAGTTTTTGGCGTCGTTGCCGAGTGTTGATGAAGAGATACTGACTAATGAGCTTTCTAATCTTGAAGAAGTGGATCTGAGTGAAGATAATGAGATTGCTGAAGTCTTCAGGATAGAAACAAATGTATTCCTCTTAGAGACACCTCTATCCAAAGAATTCAAGGAGTTTAATCACCTTCTTCAGATTGATGTTGATGTGCTCACTAGAGATCTACCAAGATTTAATACATACGAAGATTATAAAAATGCATGGATCTATGAATGGAATATTGAAGTGTCATCGATCACTGATCTTCTTAAACGAATGAAATTTTCTTCTCATGTTGTTTATTAAGAAATAATGTTTTCATGTTTTATTTTATGTTCTTCATTAAGACACTAAACCGAACATCAAATGAACAAACAATATGAAGCTGCGCAGCGTAGACATATAAACTTAAAAATTTACAAATATATACACAATATTGTTTTATAATTGTATTGTTTTGTTTAAGTAAATCAATTATAAAACTATATAATAGAAAGATACGATAGACGAATATAAACACATATACGATCATAAACGACGAATAATCGACGTTCACAGAACATAACTTAACGACAAGCCTTTTGTCATGTTCGTTGTCATTTAAACTAATGAACGAAAAATGTTTTCATGTCGTTCATGTTTAATAAATAAATAACATAAAACAACTTTTTAACCAACGGATTTCTGGAAATGCATTGAACGTCCATTCTGTTACAGCCCTAGTGAAATACGACGGATCCACGTTTAGATTCTATACAGTCGTATTCCAATAAAACATTAATACGCGTTCGATCATCTGATACAGACAGCAATTTAATTGTTTCGTATTGCGTAGTTGTGTTTAGCTTTGCGATTGCTCTTTATTCTAACTATCCTACTGAACTGACAATTTTCTGATTCCTTTCAGTTGATAGAATGCGAGAGAATCAGAATCAAAGAGTACGAAATAGAATCCAAAGTGTTCGACTAGCTAAAGATTGATCTTGACTTGTTCACTTATGATACACCTCTCAGGACAATTTTTGATGAATTTAATGACAAAGTTCATGAGGAATGATTCATAATTTACTTATAATTGATGGAGTCCTTGAGGATTTTTTATTGTTCCATAGTGTTGAACAACCGTATGAACATTTAAAAATTGGTGATCTTCGATGTTTATGAACACCGACAATGTTATGATAATATGAGAGTTTGTTTGCTCAAGCTGATTTCTAATTGGAAAATAGATTAAGTATAACTCATTGACATAACTTGAGCAATGGTTGGAACCTCAAGTACGAAGAACATTAAAAGGGTGATAAAGTAATTGTGGAAGTGTGGTTGGTACATGGTTGATTCGAAGCTACAAGAAACAGTTCGAGGAGTATATGGAGATAAAAAGGCGATTGGAGGTAAATGAGATTAACACCGACGTGGAATGCGATCCAACTGATATTAGAGATTGCAAAAGGGCAAGCTTTCCAAATGTAATAACATATACAAGGATTTGGTACAAAGACAAATAAGCACTATGGATTTAATTGAAAAGATGTGATGGTGAGAAGTATGGAATTACATGATTGTTTTCTGATACTTGAAGAAGAGAATCTGAGTCAGATAAGGAATTGCTGAAAATTCAAGATAGAAATAGATATATTCGACTTTGAGACACCTCTATACAAAGAATTCAAGGATTTCAATCACCTTCTTCAGATTGATGTTGATGCACTCACTAGAGATCTACTGGGATTTAAGACATATGCAGATTATAAAATGCGTAGCTCTATTAATAGAACAATGAAGTGCCATGGGTTGAAGAAAAACCATGGTTGGATTTTTATTAGCAAAAATGGGGGGGGGGAGGGAAAAAAAACCCCCTTGAAAGGAAACCTATTGATGCAATAATGTCTTAGTAATGCAAGCCGTTTTATTTTTAAAGTAGACCCCTCAATAAAAAAAAAAATTTGTTGAATGACCCACTTGTAATTGGAAAGAAGATAGATATTATAATGGAGGAAATTTACCTGGAATGATTCAAGTAGGAAACATGGTTTATTTTCAAAATTATAAGTGGTATGAAGGATTGGAAGATGGTGATTAAAGAAGAAGCTTTAAAAGAAAAAGCCATCTTGAAAGGATCATGGGGACATAAGAATCGATAAGGAAATAATTTTTGCTCTTGGTTAAAAGAGAATTTCGGTAATTATCACGAACTTGATTATGAATTAATGATGAAGTTAGAAGAATATTGGTGGGGAAAGAAAGATGACGAAGAACCAAGTGAAGATGCTTGGAGCAATAACTTACCTAATGATGATAATGATGCAATTCAAGCAAATCAAGAACGGTTTGATGATCATGAGCCAATGGAAGGTGATGATGATGACATCGGGGACTTAGATGATTACTTGATTCCACAAGATGCATTTTATTATGTTGATGAAGAGGAAGAAAGATTCAAGGAAAGGAAGAGCAAATTACTTGGGATACCTTACGAGAAACCACCAACGTTCAAATTTGAAAAGTTAGAGGTAATTAAATACTCATTGGGACTATGGGTCCGAACCGATGAGAACGTGTCTCGCGTCTACCAAGAGATTTTTTGCAAGAAAGACGAAGGGTGGTTCATGACGCGTACAAAGGGAAGCTGAAGGGAGTCTAACTTAAAGACTCTTCAAAAAACAAAAGTGCTTGCCGGGAGACAACCCGAAATGTTATTTTAATTTTTGTATTGAGTATGTCTACCCAGTATGTCGATACGACGTATCCAACTCAATGGATACATCATTTTGACAACCTTGGACGTTATCCTTTTATTTTTAGCACTTTTGAAACTTTATTGTCAGACTTGTCAATACAACGTATTCAAGATTCTGAATACGGCATATTTGACCTCCGACTCGTATTTGGATTATTTTTCTTACAGGATTCAATACGGCGTATCCACCATAATGGATACGGCGTATCAACCCTCTTGTATAGTTATCGTTTTTAGTTTCTTATTCTAACCAACGTTTATCAGGAGATGCAATTGCTATGATTTTCTTTTGTATAAACAGAGAAGTGCTAATACTAAATGAAGAAAGTGGTGGTGTATAAATAATCTAGAATCTTATGTGTGTGTTGTTCGTGCTAGGATTCAGACCCTCTTCACGACACACATAATTGCTCAGAAACTTATCATGGAGGATAATATAGAGCAAATCTTAGGGGAGTTTTTGTTCTAATTCTTTATATTTTCTGTTTTTCATGTTAAATTTATACAACGTGGGCGTTGTATATCTCAAGTGGGGGGAGGAGAATTAGAACGCTACTTGTCCTTATTTTTACAAGAATATGCCTAATTTATGCCTAAATTTTAATTTTTAGCATGTTTTTGTAAGATTATTAGTTGCATGATCCGCACACATAACCCTTATTTCCATATTGTGAGGATTAAGCCTATTCCGTTTCTACCATTTTACCCAAAAATTCCACAAAAATATGAGTGTGTCGGTGATTGTAGTAAACTTTAGAACTTGACTTGATATATTATTCGAGACCACCATAATGCGTATTATTTTTATAATTGGAGTGACTTGTCCTGATTGGTAAATTTCTAGGATTAAATCAAAAAGCCTATTCCGTTTACATTATGTGTTATTAACTGATTACACTGGTTAGTTAACCCCCTTGTAGGTCCTTATTAACAGGATCTCAATGAGCCTTAAACGACTTATAGTCCTTTGAATAAATCCAAAGATACTATGAGAGACAATAACCGTGAATACAAATATTGACGCGGAATATCAATATCTATACCAAGATGAACACAAGAACAAATACTAGAATTTGCTATTACTATTACTATTTGATTGTGAATACTCAATCAACCGATATCTTTACAATACTATACTACGTTCCTTTTATAAGCTTAAGGAACCCTAAACGCGTTAAGAGATAATGCTTATCTCTTCCTAGATTAACGCTAAGAGATAACTATTACTATAATTACAACCAGACTTAACATTCTGACCCAGCAGTATTAACTTTAATACTGCCAGACTTAAGTTAATGCTGGCAGACTTAACTTGCTCTACCAGACTTAACTTCTACTACTAACAGTACTAACTATTCTTATCAGTACTAACTATATCTAACAGACTTAACTTTAATACTAACAGTATTAAGTCCGTTTACAATATTTTCCTAACACCCCGTATAAAACCCTCTTGGTTACTCTCATTTTTAGAGTAAGATACCCTTAGAAAAACCTGTTGAGCCATTCCATTCATTTCTTACACCATATAAATTTGTTTCGTTACACCTTTACACGTTTTAGCCTACCCTATAGATTAAGTATGCGGTTGGTTGCTAGTTGCTTTTGTGTAAAAGTATGTATTTCCTGTGTTCGTATGCGTACTTCTTATCTTTGGTTAGGTCGGGAATTGCACATTGCAATGGGAATGTGAAAGTAGTTTCTTTTATTTTCCGTATGTTTACTACTTTCACTATTATTTTTATTTCTGAGACATGAGCGTTATGGAATTATTATCCGGATTTATCATGATCGTGAAGTGGTTAAATTTTACGCCTTTATTAGTTGTCTAGTCGTTTAAATAATTAAAAAAAAATACAAAAATACAAAAAAATGTAAGAGAGAAAAAATGGAGAGGATTGTGAGATAATCGGTTCGTCTAAACTTAACCGATTTTATTGTTTATGAGATGATCGATTATTCATTGGTACGTGCATGTAAAGTATTGTTGTATGTTATTTAAAGTTGGTCGCAAAATTAACCAACTATGTATATTTTTTGTATCAAGTGGTAGATATCGCCACTCTTGTTATACTATATTATGGATGATTAGGAGTTGGTTGTTACGAGAACGCCAACTAAGGCTTGTTTTTTGTGGATCGTTGAGGATGATGATTAAGACATCTTTGAGTCTAATTCATGTCTACTGAACAAAGCGTGTGTTTTTCGTGTTAAAGCGTGAGTTAGTCGGTGATTTGTGTCTTTTTCAAGGTTGTGGTCGGGAAAGTAGCTAGCAACATTTTTGTTTATTGGTTGGACTTAATCTATCTGTTTGTTATTTTATTTTACACCAATTATAAATTTTTCCCATGCCTAATCCCTACCCTATATCATTTTTCATCCTAACCTTTGGTTTTACTCGAATGAGGGAGTGAGAAATCACATGTGTCTCATTCATGGATTTGAATGTGTATGTGTGGTTTTGTCGCCCTTGTTGGTATAATACTATTGGTAAAGATTACCTGATCTTATTCTTTAGCTTATTCGAGTTAAAAAATGAGCAATCACAAGTGTTGCGGTCATAAATTTGGGCATGCATTTGTGGTTTTGTCGCCTTTTCTGGAATATTGGTATCGATAGAGATTAAAAAGAATGATCAACCCTTAAGCCTTATCATATTCACCTAATTTACCTTTCTAGACTGGTTACTCCTTAGCTTTAGTGGTGGAGATGTGTATCCTTGCCAAGCTTATGATAGAATACTCGTCATGACCGAGCAATTGAGCGGACTACCAAATGTTACCACATAGATTAGTTGAGTGATTTGAGTGATTTTGTTTCATATTTCATGAGGTGTTTGGTTGTGCGCTAGTAATTGAATAAAAACGCTTAAAAGAAAAATCCTAGACATTCGTTTGGGATACATTTTCATAAGTTATTTCTAAAGTCTACTTGAGGAGAAGTAGGATTCAAGTGGGGGGATATTTGATGACATCAAATAAAGTCACATTATTGAAATCATTTATCCCATCTATATTTCTCTTTTTGTATTACTTTATATAAGATTTAATACTTAATTGCTTATTTTTATAAATTTCAGTTACTATCGAGCAATTGGCGAAAGATGGAGAAAAGAACGTGTTTTGGAGCATAAATGAAGAAGTTTGAGAAAATCTACTAAAAATATGAAGAATACGATGTATCAATCTAGACAGATACGCTGTTTCCTAATACTTAGACAAGATCAAGACCATTGACTTGACTTATTAAAAAATACGCCGTATCCACATCAGCAGATACGCCATATAAAATACTTTGGTCAACATTCTAACGAAGCACGATCTACAACCAATATGACGTATCTAGAAGACCTATACGCCGTATTCAATAGCGGTTTATGAATATTTCATAATATACTAATTGCGGGTCTACATCAAGTAATCCCAATGCGTCGTATTAGACCCCTCTAATACGACGTATCGACATGATTTCAGAGCCTATAAATAGAAAACCTAAAATTCGGTTTTCAATATGCATTAGAGGCTTTTTACCACCAAGTATGATTCTCAGACGATTTTAGAAGCAAAAAAGGTCATGTAAGTGCCTCAATTCAATAGGAAAACTCTTGTAATCTATATACTCTGCTATAAGCATTCTGTTAGCATAACATTTTGTTTATCAGAATCGTTAATCTATGATATTGTGTATTGTTACAATGATATAGGCTAAAACCTATAGGTATTAGCCATGTTTATGATAATTTAATGTATGGTTTGTTTATATTGATTATTTACCTTTTCATTGCATGTTGATTATGTTTATCACTTCATATATGTTTATGTTTCGATTATGTTTTATTTATCATTCAACTGGATCTAGGATAACAAATGAAGCGTTATAACTTTATAGTTATTTGGGCGTAGATTGTAGTCTGGGATAAATACTACATACAGCTTATCTATGTGACTCTGGATTAATAGGACTACAAATTTATGCCCTTGTTTTTGCCCTTGGTTAAGTGAATAGGTAGACTAAGAGGTGCCTTAGGAACAATATAGATATATTTCTTAGGAAGTACTCAGGACCGCGGACTAACCAGCATATAGACTACCTTGGACTATAAGTTGGTATAAGACTCGATTGAGCTAGGCTTTTCGATATAATCACCATTATTGTTTCCTACATCTCTCTGCGCAGTTTCAACGGTGTGAGCTTTATGCAGGTTTAGGTTAATTATAACAAGATTAACTATAATATAAACATCGAGTTTATGGAGAAGTACCACCTAGCTTTGGAATGATATACCATCAACGATGTAATACAATCATTGCACACATAAACAATTCCTACTTCGCGCATTTTAATTACACTAGCTATTCTACGTTTTTCTTACACGAGTATCAAACTGCTTCTTTATCGTTTTTTTATCTGCTAGTTGTGTTATTGTCTTCTTTAGTCAGATGTAAACCAAAACTCGTTCAGTCTCTTGATGGCTGAAAACCCCCCTTTGCGTTAGTTTAGGTTTAATTAGATTTAATTAGGACTAACATAGATAACTAAAATATTGATAGATAAAGTATTAACTCTCACTCTTAGGGATCGACACCCTAATTATCAACGAACCTACAATTGATCGGGTACACTGGCTGTTAGTGTTAGTTAATAGGTAAAGTTGGCAAAGTATAAATAGTAAAACTTGATAACAAAACTTACCTATACTAAACGGCATATTAGTTAGTTTATTATTGAGTTATTAAAAAAAATTATGTGTAGGGATGCCAATATAAATCCCAAGTCATTAATATATTATTATTTTATTTTTAGTAGATTAATGATGGCATGGCAAAAGTGTATATAAAAAAAGAAAACAAAGATAAAAAGAAAAAACTCAAAAAAATTGAAAAAAATGAAAAAAGAAAAAAATATTATGCGCTCATATACGAACTAGCCTTCCTCGCCTTATTGTATATGTCAATGTAAAGAGTCCCAAAAAAAACAAAGATGTGTTATGATGTTAGATTTTTTGTACGTTTGCTAGAGTTTTGTCGAGTCTTGGCTTAGCAACGCCTTTATACATCTGATCTTGGGAATAATTGACTTGCCACCAGTAAAATACCGCTCTTGATCCCTTACTAGGTTTCCATTCCCTACACCCAACGTTACAACCCTTGTAAAGACCTCTTTGATAGTATTTCCTAGGTGCTTATGCCGAAGTAGTGGAGGTTTGATCCTTTATCAAGCTTATGGTAATCTATATGCTATGTCAGGTAGTGGGGGGGAGTGTTAATTTCTCCCGTTTACTTGTTTTATTATAATTCATTATACACTGAGTGAAAGAGATAATCTAAACTATTATGTGAGGTGCTACATATGATTTACGCGCTTTTATTTTCATGGTTGATGGTTGTGCCATAAATAATTACACCGAGATGACTTAGTAAGTAGAATGCCTTGACTTGATATTTTATTTGGTAGAAAAGCTTATTTGCTTGAGGACAAGCAAATCCTAAGTGTACGGATATTTGATGAGGTGCCATTTTATACACTTTTTAGGGTCATTTAACCCTTAAAGTCATGCAAATATGCTCTATTATTGCACTAAATCATTTTTCTATGTAATTAGCATTTAGAAAACACTTAGATGGAATACACGTGACTTGGACTCGATTCGGAAAGAAACAAGGCAAAAATACAAATTTTTAGCTTCGCGACCGCCTTCACCAAAAGTGCCCAGAAAGTGAAGTTTTGGATCAATTTTGTGATGCTTTAGTATGTGGACGATGTCACGATCACAAGGTGACGGTGTCACAAGAATTTATGACGACGTCAGCTTATGTCGGTCAAAGAAACTCTAAAAATAAGTCGATGGGGGTGATGGTGTCACAAAACCCTAGTGCCACTGTCAAAGCCCAATTCCTTTATATACAAACCCTTTGTTTTCATAATTCGTGTGTGGAACTTTGGAGAGCTATAGTGTAGCCAATATAGATGATTTTTAGGGCTTTTTATGCCCCTGGTACATACATGTTGATTTGAAGATAAGTGATTCAATCTTTAATCATTCAAATATGTTTATGTGTTGGATGATTAATTGTTCTTCTTTTCTTCTTCTTAACATATCAGGCTAAATTTATATATGTTTCCTTATGATTGCATGAAACTTAATTGTGAACTCTAATTTGTTGCTTCTTGTTGGTTATGTGCACGTTAGGCATTAGAAAACTAGCTATAAGATATTACATTAGCATAGACGTCTAGTGAAACGTGATTAGAACTAAATGAAACCCTTACTTTTAGGAAGATAGCTAATTAACAATTTAATGCACATGGTCTAACTATTGGGTGGGAAAAGCGTATGACAGTAGTTGCTTGCTTAGGTGATTACGTAGGTGCGTCTCTGACCAATTCGCAATTGAATAAGGGGAATACTTACACGTTACACTAACGAGGGTGACAGACAATGAGTTAACGGAATCAACTAGGGAGTAGTGCATTATTAAGTGAGCACATTTGGTTACCAATATTCCCGCCAATTTTACTTTTCCTGCATAATTAGTTTAGATTTAGATTAGTTTTAGCTTAGTTTAAAAACCCCCCTGCCTAACCCAAGATTTTACTAACTTCCATTAAATATAAAAATACAAAAATACTCTTCCCTTAACGATTCAATTCAGCCTCTAGCAAAGGTGGTATTTTCATAGAGCACCCCTCGACATAGTTCTCTTGAGCCATGGATCTGACTCAACTTTTTCAAAACCGGAGTTATGATTTCGAATTCTTAAAAAGAAGTTTTCAACTTAAAATGATTTCTCGGGATGGCTTTAATGCTTGAAAAATGAATACAATCTTTTTGAATTCTTTGAAGTTTATGAAAATTCAACTCTTAAACAAACCGAGTAATGTAGTGATCTACTTCGCAATATAAATAATAATTAAATAGATAGATAGAGAGAGAGACAGAGAGAGAGAGAGAGAGAGAGAGAGAGAGAGACAGATGAGACAGAATTGAAGAGAGAGAACCTACTATTTATACTAGTTCGGGATGGAGGGTATATACCATCCGTACTTGTGTTACGAATCCACTACTCAATACTATATACTCTACTATAATACTTATGGTGGACTATAAAATCGTTTTACAACTTCACTTCACCAATTATTGCACTAAGATCTGGCACTCACTAAGAAGAAGACTACTCACTACGATTTTCAGCCATAATATTCCACAACACCGATACTATTACTCTAGTATATGTGACAAATGAGATTTTAGCAGGTTGGTTAAAGCCTGTATAATTCAGTTTATGTGTGTCATTATGTGTTTTATGTGTTTTATATGTGTATGAGATGGAAGTACATGAGCGATGAATCATGGTACTTGTGGAAATGAATTCATTTGATAGCTTTGCGTAGTTTCAAATGTCGTGTACGTAATATTCTGTGCACGTACTATGTATACGTAATTCATATTATGTATATTAGTTTAGTATTTATTTTAGTGATTTTAGAGTACTTTCCATTTTTAGAAATAATTGGAAGTGAAGGCTTGTTAGAAATCTAGTTAGAAAGTTCAAGATTTAGCGAAATAAACAAAGGTTTTAACCTACAATAAAAAAAATATAGGTATTAAAGTTGTAAATAATAATATATAATTTTTTTATAATAGAAAATAAACGAATTTTAGTAAAAGAAAAGAAAAAGGAAAAGATATCCTAATTAGATTACAACTTGTTTTTGGTAATTATTTTTTAAGGCCTAAAAATACAAATCAAACCGAAACCAAATCACTTTGATTTTTCCTCTCCTTCTCTTGGTCGGTCAAACAACACAAAAGAAGAAGAAAACCTCAAAAAAATTTAGGGTTTTGATTTTCAAGAGTTAAGGTATTGTTTTCTAATTTTTTTTCCATACAATTGATTTTATTTAACGTAACAATCATTAAGGATGGATTAGGTTATTGTAAATAATCTATAATTAAGAGGTTTTGATCATCAAAAATCGTTTTAGGGATAATAATTAGGGTTTTGGGTAAGTTAAATAGGGTTAATTATGCTAAATTCAGAATGGATATCTGGGCAGAATTTTAGGTCATCTTGCGAGAGCCATATCTCGGTCATACGGATAGCTTTTATTGATTTTCTTGAGCCTAAAATTAACTACAGAGAGTCTACTTTCCAACCCGTTTGGTTTCATAAATTAAAAGTGAGTGGAAGTTAGTCAAATTAATCAAACAAGATTCATTGTCAAAACTGAGTTTTCAGGGTAGATTCTGAGTTGTGTTTGTGAGGTCAAAAACCATATCAAAACGTCTTTTTAATTGATGGGCTTTCTACTGTAGCAATTTCATGATGTTTATGATTTTTTATAATTTTTATATAATTTTCCTAAGTGTTTAAATGTGTCTGCTCAAGCTAAACTTTTTGAAGGTCGAATCAGGTCAAATTCTGGACACTTTGTGATGTTGAATTTTTATAAAATGGTTACACTCACTATTATTTTTATCCAAAAATCATAGAAGCTCACAACTCATTAGGGAGCTATGGAATGTAAGGAGAAGAACTAATTAGGTGTTTTCGTATTTTATTTGGAGTCATCTTGTGACTATAAAAACGGGATAAAATGCAAAAAGTTGAGATGTAGGTTTTATAAGGTAACTTGAGGTAAGTAAGTTGTGAAGAGTATATAGATGAGTTAAATCAAGATAAGGTATAGAGTATCCATCGTTGTGATTGTTACATCGACTTGGGTGAGAGACCTAATCGATGGTTACATGTGTGTATTGTTTTGTATAGATTATTTGCAAGGTTAATTGAAGAGTTTGGATTTGCTTTGCATCGAGGTGAGTTTTATAGTGCCGCTTTTTACTTATATTTTGGGATGGAAATGATGCAAAACTGTTTTTAAATTATGAACCGTGATATGTGTTTTTAAGTGTCGACATATATGATTGCTATGTGCTATTGCTATGTGATATTGATTGTGGTAAGGCATGTGTATGTGAGGATGACATGACCTTGTGTGAGACCCGAACGGACTTAGCTAGTCAAGTGGGT
>BQNB010052220.1:0-32867 GCA_026074375.1 Tanacetum coccineum
TTAAAAACGGGAATAAAAAAGAATTAGAATGAGAAACTCCCTTGATATTTGCTCGATAGATTCTCTATGTTGATTTAATGAGCAAGAATTCTAGATTGTAGATACTTCACCAACATTGTCGATTTCTTTGCAGCGAGGTCTTGTGTAAATTCTCAAAAAACAAATGCAATTCTATCTCCGTGTATTCGTTTTGTTAAAAAACAAAAACAAAAAACTGTTCAAGAAACGATACGCCATATCCATGAACTGGAATACGCCGTATAGAGACCTGTAAAAAGTATCTAAATACGAGTCATTCTGCCGAATATGCCGTACCATGTGCATAAATACGCCGTATTGCCAGAACTGACATTAATGTTTTAAAAAAAGTGCATAAAAATAAAGGACTGATAACGTCCAGACAATCAATACGCCGTATGGTATGGAGCGGATACGCCGTATTGATGTCTGGGAAGACATACTCGATAAAAATAAATAACAATCCGGGTTGTCTCCCAGGAAGCACTTTTCTTTTAGCTAGTTTTTAAGTTAGACTTTTTCTTCAGCTTCCATCATTATTCCATCTCATGCATGTTAACGTGTCCACAAGTAAGCCATTCTTTGAGTTTTTCATCTTTGATGTATTCTTGTCCTAAGTTCAAAACTCCCTTGTAAAGCTTCTTAAGCTTTTGACATGGGTGCGAAATACCTTCCATCACGTCTCGTACACTTACCTTGAGTAATGGCTTAATCTTGTTGCATTGTACGTTGGTGAGGTGTTTAAACCTTGGATGTGGTCTTGCCATTTGATAAGTCATCTCATTATTACCATTGTATATGGTAATCATTCCTTCAAATCATTTTGACTTGACTCTAATTTCTTTGCAAAACTCATTTCCAACTATTATATCGCCTATTTCTTCATCACGATAACGATCCATGTCTTCTATCACTGCAAAATCTGTCACAACAGAGAAAGTTCCAACAAAGATAGGTGCATTCATAAAGGCTCCAACTACACTTTTCCCTTTAAATTCCAACTTGTCTTTCATTATAGAGTTATAAAACCTTTTAGACATTATATTAATGGATAAGAGAGGGAAGAAATTAGCATCTACATGTTCATAACCTATCATGGAAAAGAACCTCAAATTGTAAGCATCATTGACATGAATCTTCCTATCGAGGTCGCTAAAACTAGGATAATCCTCAATTCCGTTGGTGATCTTATCATCATCATGCCTAGTTTTGACCATTTCCTTGATGGGTGTATCAATTACCTCACCTTCCTCAATGGTGGGTCCTAAGTTAACTACTTGATCATGCCTAAGTTCTAATGGTTCGTTTAGATCACTTAATTTAATGTAATCCTCAAATTTAGGGTCATGCGATCTATTCTTCCTCAATGCGTTGCCCATTAGCCTAGCTTCTAAATCAAGTTCCGTACTCTTAATCAAACTTAATGCATAGACCCTCTTAATTATGTTACTAGTAGGTTTATTACTTTTAAAGAAAATTTTATCATTCCCAACGCTTAAAGTTATCTTTGCTTTAAACACGTTTATAATAGCATGAGCAGTAGACAAGAAAGGTCTTCCTAGGATCAAGGGGGTCTTGAAATCCTCGGGGATATCTAAAATAATGAAGTCTACTGGGAAAGTAAATTTATCAATACCTACTAGCACATTCTCAACAATTCCTTTGGGTCGTTTCACTGTTCTATCAGCCAATTCGATAATTAATTTAGTAGGAATCAAGTCTCCTAATCCTAGGGTAGTATAGGTCGAATAAGGCATAACACTTACGCTTGCTCCTAAATCAGCTAAGGCTTTATAACACATATTTTTAATAAAACAAGGTAAAGTGAAACTCCCTGGGTCTTTTTCTTTTCTAGGCAAGGCTTCGCCAAGAGGTTTTGCATTAGTGTAATAAGCTTCCAAATCTTTTACTCCATCAATTTCCTTTAATTCGTCCCAGGATTCATCATTCAAGTGACTCGAAGAAGGTAGAGTCATTTTCTTTGACTTGGAAAATAAGTTTCTATTTTGTAGGTTCGATACGACGTATTAGCTAGCATCAATACTGCGTATTGAAGGCTGTCATGTTTTCTACAAGAAGTATTAAACGTCACATCATTAATTCTTTGGCTTCATTTATAGTTAGCTTTGAAAATTCCTAGATTAATTTTTTATGCAAAAATAATGCTACATTTGCCTGACATCAATCTCCAAAGTTTTAATCGAGGCTTTTTTGATTCCTTAATGGCAAAATCCGTGGAAGCACTTAAATCCTTTATCAAGTTTAGAGTGTTCATCATGCCTTTTTCCAATCTCGGCCATGAACATGCTTAAGGACTCTTCCAAAGTAAGCTCCGTCATTGTTTCTTGTAATATCTTCTTCCAAACTGATTTTTGAGATCAGTAATAAAGTCGAGTCCTTAGAAAACTCAAACAATCAAGACCAGTTGTCTTGAAAAGCTTCCTATCCAATTATGATACTCATTTCAGGTCTTTGAGAGGTTGAATGAGTTCTCCGAACTCCTTGTAACGCACTACCAAGAAACAAGAGGACAAACCATTCATACATATATTCTATCGGAAAATGTATATGATAAAGCACTAAAAACGAAATATGAAAATTAAATTCGTTTAATGTATCAGATAGTCTATACGTCGTATTCAATTGTCTTGAATATGCCGTATGAAATTTATGAACATAATACGCTGTATTGGTTACGAAAATTTATGCGCCGTATCCAATGGGTTGGATACGCCGTATTGGTGTGAAATTTTTTTACAGCGAACTTGAATAATGCAGAAAAACACAAAAACACACAATATGCAAAAATATACAATACAGAAAATTAAACACACAAAACAAACATAAAAATATGCAAATTAATCTAAACTAACTAAACTAAAACACTAATAAATAAGAATTAAACAACTTTACAACCCGGCAGCGACGCCAAAAACTTGATGTGTCGTTATTCGTAGATATTATTTGTTATCAAGTTTTACTATTTATTTTATACCAACTATACCTAAAAATAACACTTTAACGGGCAGTGTACCCGGTCAAGATATAGCTTCATTGGTAAGTAGGGTGTCAATCACTAAGAGCGAGAGCGTTAATATTTAATCTATCAATATTTTAGTAATTTAAGTTAAACCTAAAACTAATGCAAAAGGGGGTTTTCCATCAGCCTGGAAGAGACGGCACAGTTTTGTGTATCTACCTAAGGTTTTGAATGACTATTAACACACACAATTAGATCGACAAAAAATAAAGGATCGGTGAAGCCTAATTAAGGGAAACGGTAATAACCAAAATTTATTCTAATTAAAATCCATCGTTTTGTTTTGTTTTAAGTGCAATGATTACTTATCTCGAGAACGACATATCATTCCTATATAAGGCGTAACTTCTTTTCTAAAAACCTAGAAACTGCTATAATTCTGTCACAATTATACGCATCCGTATAAAGCATCCTTTATATTGATTATAATTCATTTTAGAAGGCAATAATGGTGATCTTATTGGATTCTAGCTCATAAAGCCTTGTAACTAACTTACTGCTTAGGTATTTTAATATAAGTGGGTAGTTTTTCACTATCCAGACTAAGTAAAAGAATCGAACTTTATTTGTTAGAAACAATCTAGTCCACCAACCTGCTAGTCTAACTTGTTCACTAAACCAAAGGCACTATCCGATATCTAGTTAAGCTACAGGCGATATCCTTAGACACGGATTTAGCAAGACTTTATTTGTGATCTTATTAATTCCACCTATATAAATTACTATGTGAGAACTATCCAAAATCTAGTTAAGCTACAAGCGATATCCTTAGATACGGATTGAACGCATATTAAAGCACATAATAAGTATCATGTGATAAACACAATCAATAACCAACGATAAATTAAGTGATCGAGATAAACAAACCAAACATTGATATCTTCATAAACATGGCTAATACCTAAAGGTATCAGCCAATAACCATTATGATGAATACAAACACAATAATCGAATCAAACAAGGTAAACTAAACGAGTTAAACGAATGATACAAAAGATCGAACGATTATCAAGAGTATATGAATTACAAGGGTTTCCTTATGGATTGAAGCATGTTGCTGCACCTTCTTGGCTTTTTTTATCTTCTGAAAATCGACCTTGGTGGTTTAGGTATCAAAAATATGATTTAGCATACTGAAAAATCATTTTTGAGTTTTCTATTTATAAGGTCTAGAAAAAGGTCGATACGGCGTATTGACTAAGGTCAATACGGCGTATCAGGGGTTTCTTGGAGTAGGGACCATGTTTGATATCTTCCAGAATAATTTGTTTCCTTAGCTTGAATATGGCGTATTGGTCTTCCCTGGATATGGCGTATTGATCTCGTTTCCTTCGTGGTCTTTTGTGAAGTGCAGGCACAGATACGCCATATCTTCCTTGATGGATACGGCATATTGGATGTCAGAACAGTAATCATCAAATGTCTCCGTTTAAGCTCCAGAATGTGTGCCTTTTTGCTAATCTTCACCAAGAACTCTATAATTACTGCAATTCTTAAATATAAACGATTAAGTAACAATTCTTTGCAATAATTATACAAAATGGGTTATTTACATGGGATAAATGATGCTATAAAAGTGACGTTATTTGATGTCATCAGGTTGGTTCTAAATTATCAACTTAATTTCTCCCAAGCTTTAATGGTTCATTTAGATCATTTAGCTCAATATAGTCTCCATACAACGGGTCTAATGATCTATTCAAAATCAAAGCCTCTCCTATTAGCCTAGTTTCTAAATCAAGTTCCATCCTTTCTCTTAAACTTAGCACATAGACCCTCTTCATTATGTTGCAAGTAGGTTTATCTAAAAAAACTTTGTCATTCCCTATTCTTAAAGTTTTTTTCTTTTTAAACACATCGATTTTAGTATGAGCAGTAGACAAGAATGGTCTTTCTAGGATCAAAGGGGCCTTGACATCCTCAGGGATGTCAAGAATAATAAAATCTACTAGGAAAACAAATTTATCAATCCTTACTAGAACATTTTCCTCTATACCTTTGGGACATTTCACGGTTCTATCAGCCAATTCAACAATTAACTTAGTAAGAGCTAATTCACCTAACCCTAGATTGGTACGCTAGCTCCTAAGTCAGCTAAGGCTTTATTAAAACACAAATTAATGATAATACAAGGTAAAGTGAAACTCCCTAGGTCTTTTTCCTTAGTAGGTAGGGAATCATCGAGAAGTATAGTTCCAATTGAATAAGCATCAAAGTCTTTCAGTTCATATGATCCCTCCTCTTCATCATAGCAATTATCATACACACGACTAGGAAAGGGAATAGTCGCTTGTTGGCTTAAAAATAGCTTATTATTTTATGGGACCGATACGGCATATCGGCTAGATCCTATAGGGTGTATCGGTGTCATATCAGCTTCAACAGTTGTCGAAATCGACTTGAAAGGATCTCTCGGGTTGATTTCAGTTGACCTAGGTAAATTTCTAGATCCCTTTTCTTACAGAATCTTAATTATTTGCCCGATTTGAATTTCCAAAGCCTTGATTGATGCTCATTGATTTCGGATAGCAACATCTGTGGAAGCTCGAATTTCCTTGATCAAGTTGGAGTTTTCTTCATGTCTTTTCATAAATTCGGCCATAAACTTGCTCAGTGATTCTTCCATTGTTTGTCTTCGCTCTTGATATGAAGGGTTTCCATTGTTCATTTGGTAGAATCCTAGAGCTGCTGCTTTATAATGTCCTCCTTGTTGGAATGGTATAGCAACTTGAGTGTAATATGCTTCTTAAAGTGTTTTTCCTTCTTCTTTTAGTGGGCAATCCTTAATGTAATGAGGCCCCTTACACAATTCACACCCTACTTTAGCAGCAAACACATTTTCATTTACTTTCTTGATTTCCCTTCCAAGGTTATTAAGTTGAGCTTGGATAGCAGCTAATCTGTCAGAAGTTTCAGTACTTCTACACCTAGTAGACATTTCATTGTGCCATTTTTAAGAATGATCGACCATCTCTTGGATGGCTTTCTTTGCTTCAGCATCCTTCATAAATGGAATGGCACCCTTGGAATCAAGAATCTATCTAGTAGGTACCTCTAATCCCTTGTAAAATAAGATTACCTCTTGCATATCTGTTAGGTAATGTTGATGACATCTCAAAAAAAGCTCCTTGAATCGTTCCCACACTTGGTATAGAGTTTCATCAGGATCTTGTTGGAAGTAGTTTATTTCCTCCATCTTTTTAGCAGTTCGAGCAGGTGGACAATACTTACTCAAAAAAATTTCTTTAAGAGATTCCCAAGTTGTAATTGAACCAGCTAGTTCATTCCTTAGCCAATGACTTACGGCTCCATTAAGAGACATAGGGAAAGCTTTAAGCATCACTTGATTTTTAGTTATGTTAGGGATATGGAACAAGTCGACAATCTCAAGGACTTTTTCAATATGTTTATTAGCATCTTCATTATCTGATCCCCTGAAAGTGTTATCACGTAGTTCCTTGAGAAATTAGCCTTTTAGCTTAAAGTGGTCTTTATCTTCGATCTTGGGCCTAACAATGACCTAGCCATAGCCTTCTTGGGTGCTGGTCATGTACTCCTCCATAGTTGGTTCCCCATTGTTTCTGTTTCCTCATCTTCAAACTGATCTTCTAGATCGGAAATTAAATTAAATTCCAATGAACTCAAATAGTCAAGACTTTATGTATTGGAGAGCTTCCTTGATGATCGAAACACTTGTTCAAGGTTTTTGAAAGGTTGGATGAGATCTTTGTTTGAACTCCTTGTCATGCTCTACCTGAAACAGAGGATAAACAATCAATAGGATTTGCTCGGAAGAAATAAAATACTGAAAACTAAGTACGAAAATCAAATATGAAAAATTCGAGTCTGCTGCTGTATCAGACAGTCGATACGCCATATTCAATTTACTGAATACGCCGTATTAAATTTTTGAATGGAATACGCTATATTGGTTTAAAAAGGTCGATACGTTGTATTCAACTGGTGAATACGCCGTATCGGTTATTCAACCAAAACAGTGTACAGAGAACAAAAACAAAACAGAAAAAAATAAAATAAACACACAAGCACACAAATAAAATAAAAACAAGCAGGTAAAATGGATGACTCAACACTAAGACTCAAAAACAAAAATTTTACACTAATTAAATCACACGAAATATAGATTAATTAAAAGTAAGAACTAAAATACTAATTAACATAAAAGATTAAAAAACTTTACTCCCCGGCCACGGTACCAAAAACTTGATGTGTCGTTGTGCGTATGTATTATTTATTATCAAGTTTTACATTTATATTTTGCTGACATTACCTAAAAACAACACTAACGGGCAGTGTACTGGATCATTTGTAGCTTCGTTGGTAAGCAGGGTGTCAATCACTAAGAGCAAGAGTGTTAATTCCTAAGTGTATCAGTATTTTAGTTATCTATGTTAGATCTAATCTAAGTTAGTTCTAAGTCAAACCAATACTAAACCTAATTCTAACAGATAGAGGAGGGTTTTAAGTCTGAGAGACTGGCACGGGTTTTGGTGGTAACTTAAACCTATTTTAGACATGATAACACACGTAAGCAAATAATCAAAAGATAGAAGAGCTGTCGAGCCAATTTTAAGGAAACTGTATTAACCATGATAAATCCGATTAAAACTCAGGTTTTTTTAGTGTAATGATTGACTTATCTTGAGGGGCATATCATTCCTTTATTTAGGCGGTACTTCTTCCTAAAACATAGATATACTAATTCCGTCATAATTAAATACATCCGCATAAAGCAAGTATTTGTTAATTATAATCTATCTTAGGAGATTAATAATGGTGATCTTAATAAACCCTAGCTCAACGAGACTTTACTAACTTACTACTTAACGGCTCTTTATATTCTAGTAGTCCACTGTCCAAGTCCTTACCAAGGGAATCAGAACGTCATTTGTTGATCCCGGGTCACCTACTAGTCCAACTTGTTCACTAAACCAATGGCAAGGATATGTCATTATTTGTGATCCTATGATTCTAGATAAATAAATTACGGATATGGATAGCTATCCTGGTATCTAGCTAGCACGATATTTTAAATTCCTAGATCTAGTTGAATGATAGGTCGCATACTTAATCACGTAAACGAGTATAAATTGATAAACATAATCAACAATCAACGATAAATTAAGCAATCGAGATAAACAAACCAAACATTAAATCTTCATAAGCATGGTTAATACCTAAAGGTATTAGTCAATAGCCATTGTATCGAATACAAACATAATAAACGAACAATCAAGGTAACCTAACCATGTTAAACAAATGATACCAAAAATTGAACAATTATTATAGTATATATGAATACAAAGGTTCCCCATTTTATTAAAGCTCGTTGCTTGACCTTCTTTGCTTATATAGCGTATTGGGGGTTTCTTGGAGTAGGGACCACGTTCAATATCTTCCAGAATCTTCAAATAATCTTCAATATGACATATAGAGTCTTCTGGATACGGCGTATTGCTCTTTAATTCTTCGTGGTTTCTTGTGAAGTACAAGCACAGATACACCGTATCTTCCTTGATGGATACGGCGTATAGGTTGTCAGAACAGTAATCTTCACATTTCCTCATTTAAGCTCCAAAATGCGTGCCTTTTAGTATAATTTCACCAATTACTCCATAATTACTGCAAATGTAAACTTTAAGCAATTAAGTACCAATTCATGCAATAAATATACAAAAATAGGCAAGAAACATGGGATAAATGATGCTATAAAAGTGACGTTATTTGATGTCATCAAAGTAATATTAAAAGGATCTACAAACTAAGTTTCATGCAATCATAAGTAAATACTGACAGATCTAGCCTAGCATATTAAAGATAAGCGAAGAACGGTAATTAATCAGACAACACATAGACATATTGAAAGATTAAGAGATAAAGGACTTCACTTGATTAAAACATGAGTTAAAGGCTGCTACAAGAGGGTTTTTAAACCAAAAAAAAGACCCTAAACAGCTGCTAAACTCGAACCTTAAGTATAAAGTTTGTATCCCAAAAGTTCCACACTTCAAACCCTAAAAACTAGTTTATATATATATAGAATAGGCCGTGACAGTGTCGCTTTATAATCCTGACGTCGTCACTTCGTCAAATCTTTTAGGGCTTCACTATGTTGGTTCAGTTCTAACGTCGTCTCAAATTTCTTGACATCATCGCTTTGCAATCCTGATGGCCTCACTAGTATTTCTGAAGCCGTCTCCATAGTCTGTGAGCAATTTCTTCATCGACTTTGGTGTAGAGTTGTAATCTTGTTCGTTTCTTCCCCAAATGAACCCAAGTCACGTGTACTTTCTCCAAATGCCATCCAAGTGCTAACAATACAAAAAGAAAAGATTAAGCACGTATTTTGAGCATATTTGCATGATTTAGGAGGTTAAATAACCTTGAAAAGTGTATAAAATAACATCTCATCAAATACCCCTACACTTGGGATTTGCTTGTCCTTAAGCAAATGGGCTTTTCTACCTAGACAATAGCAATATCGGGGGCGTTTAACTTACTTTTTAAAGATAATTTATGACACAACCAATTAGACCTCGTAATTAGAAGTACGAAAATTATATACTAGCACATCACAATAAGTGTTTGGATTCTCTCTTTCTCTCAGGTGTATAATGAATTATAACAATATGGGAAACGCAAAAATAACACTCATTATCTGTAAAAGCATATAAATTACTATAAGCTTGATAAAGGATCAAACCTCTACCGCTGCGGCATAAGCACCTAGGAATTACTATCAAAGAGGTCTTTAAAGGGTTGTGATGCATGGGTGTAAGTTAAACGGAAATGGAAATGGATGGGATATATTTGGGTAGATTTAGGGTGGTGGTGAGTTAACTAATATACAAGAATACATGCGAAGGCGTTGCTAAACCATGACTCGACCACACTAGGACTCAGATATACTAAACTCTACATCCAGCTCTTTCTTTTTCTTTTCTGACATAAACATAAACATAAGCAAATGGCAGCCCGTTGATGACATCAAATAACGTCACTTTTATAGCATCATTTATCCCATGTAATAACCCATTTTCTATAATTATTGCAAAGAATTATTAATTGATCATTTGAATTTGAGAATTGTAGTATTTATGGAGTACTTGGTGAAAGTTAACTAAAAGGCATGCATTCTAGAGCTTAAATGAAGAAATATGAAGACAACTGATTCTTACATCCAATACGCTGTATCCATCAAGGAAGATACGGCGTATCTGTGCCTGCACTTCACTAAAGACCACGAAGGAAACAAGTTCAATATGCCGTATCCAGAGAATCATATACGCTGTATTCAAGCTATGGAAATAAAATATTCTGGAAGATATCGAACGTGGTCCCTACTCTAAGAAACCCCCAATACGCCGTATCAAAGCCTTTCGATACGCCGTATTTACCTTTTTCTAGACCTTATAAATAGAAAAATAAAAAACGAGTTTTAAGTGTGCTCAATCGTAATTTCGATACCTAAACCATAAAAGTCCATTTTCATAGGAGAAGAAGAGCAGAAGAGGTCTTGCAACGTAATCAATTCCATAGGAAACAACTTATAATCTCCTATACTCTTGTAATCATTTAGTTTTTGGTATCATTCGTTAACTCGGTTAGTTTACCTTGGCTAATTATTACTCTTGTATTGATTATGACGTTTGAAGGCTAATACCTTTAGGTATTAGCCATTATTATGAAGATCTGAATGTTTGGTTTGTTTATCTCGACTGCTTAATCTATCATTGATTGCTTGTTTATGTTTATCATTTTATACTTGTTTACGTGCTTTTGTATGTGACCTATCATTCAACTGGATCTAGTGATACGGACCAAGTAATCTAGATGCCGGGATAACTCTCCATATAGTGATTTATACATCTACACCAATAGGATCACAAATAACGACCAATCTTTGCCCTTAGATTGTGAGCTTAGTTGGACCAATAGATGACCTTAGGATCAACAAGTACGTTCTTGATTAATTGGTAAAGACTTGGTTAGTGGACTACTAGTGTATGAATTGCCTTAAAGCAGTAAGTGGGTAAAGTCTTTGTGAGCTAGGGTTTAACAAGATCACCATTGCTTTAATCCCTAAGATAGATTATAATCAGCAAATAAGGAAGCTTTATGCGGATGCGTTTAATTGTAACAGAATTCTACGTGTCTAGGTTTAAGGAAGAAGTACCGCCTTAATCTTAAGAATGATATGCCGCCTCGAGATAAGTAATCATTGCACTAAATAAACAAACCAACGTTATGATTGGATTAATAATGGTTAATACAGTTTTCTTATATTTGGCTAGACCGCTCTTTTATCTTCTGTTAATTTGCTTGCGTGTGTTTTAGTGTCTTAAGTTGATTTTAGTCACCACAAAACCCGTGCCAGTCTCTCAGGCTGAAAACCCCCTTATCCGTTAGATTTAGGATTAACATAGGTTTAGCATAGGTTTAACATAGAATAGAATTAACTTAGTTTAGATAACCAAAATATTAATAAATTGAAAGATTGTTTCTCGCTCTTAGTGATCGACACCCTACTTACCACGAAACTACCACCGATCGGGTACACTGCCCGTTAAAGTGTTGTTTTTGGTTAAGTCGGCAAAATATAAATTTAAAACTTGAAATCATAAAATTAACACCACACAACGACACATCAAGTTTTTGGCGCCGTTCCTATTTTTTTCGATTTTCTTTTTCTTTCTTATTCTCTCTTTTTTATCGTACACTTTTGCCCCTGCCATCTGCTGAAAAATAATAATACATTACTCTGGAGCGTTTTTAAACGCTCCCACCCCCCCATAAACTTGAGCTTTATAGAAATGATGAAAAATAAGCTTAACTAATGACCCGAAGAAGGATCAAAATATACATGAGTGTATTAGGCACGTATATGGGGGTAATATTTGACTTATCTTACCCCAATTTCTCCATAATGAAAATACCATGAATCATCAATCGTTGCAAAACTGTACTACTTTTAGTAAATGGACAAACTTAGCAACATGTACTCAAGCTAATAAATTAAATGTGTTTTACTAATATTGTACTAAAACTATGAGCTACATACATTGGTAGGCTAAGCGATTTGGGTTGTAACAGTTGGTATGCGGTGTTAAACAATGCTCCTCATTAATAATCTAAGATCCACCAGAAAATTTTGAGTTCCGCCAAATAGGATTCGCGCTTAAGAGGGTGTACTAGGGGTTTCTTAACTCTAATAATGAGTGCGTGCGAAGCAAGGGTGTGGGGATAGTTATATGATCGGGGAGACCTTAATAACAAATACAAGTTTAAAACATGGTTATTCCTAGTGCCTCTTATCATTTTGCAAATCGTAATCACACAAATGTGATCTCACTAAGCAGTCTAGGGATGCATCACTAAAGCAAGTTCTAGAATTTAATACACTACCGGTACACTCTCATATAATTTTTAACCGATACCAATGCTCTAGAAAAAGCGACAAAACCACATATGCACGAACAAAACCATGAACGCGAGACACATGATGGGTGCTTGAATTCCTAAAGATCTAGGGGCGAACCTCACATTTTTTGGGTGGAATTTTTTTTAGTGGCAAGATTTTTTGTTATAGTCATATAATTCCTATCCATGAGACTCTAATAATACTTAGTTTTCATTGGTATGTGCCATAAAAAAATTTAAATTTGGGTTAATATTATCGTCTACGCTATGTTTCATTATATTACTCATCTTTTTAGGGACAAAGCAAAGGCAAATGAAGAAATAGTTTCTAAGGCCTTATTGTCCCCATACACTTATTTTGAACATTGTTCTTAATGTTCTTAAAAGTACCCGTAAAATGAATAAAAAGAAAAGAAAAGGGCAAAAGAAACTAGTACTCCCCTGGTTTTGCTCAATAAGTGGTGAAGAAACAAATGATAAGCTGGCTAAATCGTCATCCAAGAATCGTCCACATGAAACTCCTAAGAAATCCTGGGCTTCTCCTCAACAAATATAACCTGCAAATCAAAGACAAAAAACAACTATACCTAGCGTAAAATTCGGCGGAATGATAATATATAATAAAACTTTTAGGGTTTAGACTCTATGAAAGCAATAAAGATAGGATGAATGTGTTAATGTAATCATGGTTTTCTGTAAGTTTTATGAAAATTACAAATTCTAGAAATTATACAAAATTATTTTTTAAAAATAAAAAAATACGAAGTTTACTGTAGTTGGGTTGGCGACGCCGTCAGGAAAAATCCTGATGCCGTCTCCAGCGTCTGTAAACATTTTTTTTTCTTTTCTTGAAATTTTTTTTGCATGCAAATCCTATTAGCTATTTCTTAGAGAATTACTGCATAAACCACAAAAACAATTTAACACTATCATATTACTCGAAACGTGACACAAGACGCGAATTAATCTAAACAATTTATTTAATATGTTTGAAATATTTCTTATAAACCGGATATTTTCTCCTACACTTATTTGATGCAAAATACCTTTGATTGCTTATAAGACCCTCGATTAGTTCCTTGTTGATTTTGTGTTTTAGGTAATACCCTATGGAACAAATGATAAAGAATTAAAACACATATGACACTCCTAAAATGCATGAAATAAAAGACTGGGTTGCCTCCCAAAAAGTGCTTTTGTTTATTTAACGAGTCTTGTAGCTAGACTCGGAGTCACACTCCTTACGTGACTCTTCCTTCGTCATCAAGAATATCATTTGCATCGAATCCTGACATGTCTTTTTGAAATGGTTTCACACGTTGTTTATTGATTATAAATTCATTTCCTTCTTCATATCGTAGCTCAATTACCCTACTCTTCATATCTCTGCTGACAGTGAATGGTCCATACCATCTTGATTTCAACTTACCTGGGAACAACCTTAGATGAGAATTGAAAAGAAGAACCTTATCTCCTTTTTCATAGTTGATTGGTGTATTAATATGTTTATCGTTCCATCTCTTAGTCCTCTCTGTATAAGAGATAGAGGATACATAGGCATCAGGCCTTAACTCATCCAGTTCATTAACCTATAACAATTTGTTGGCTCCAGCTTTTGTCAGATCCATGTTACAGGCCTTAAGGGCCTAGTAGGCCTTGTGTTCAAGTTCAATAGGGAGATGGAATGCTTTATCATAGATTATTCTGAATAGAGTCATTCTAAGAGGGGTTTTGAATGCAGTTCAGAAAGCTCAAAGCGCGTCATCCAATTTGTGAGACCATTCCTTCCTATTGTTTTTAATAGTTTTCTTTAGAGTTCATTTGATTTCTCTATTGGTGTTTTTGACCTGACCGTTTGTTTACGGGTGATATGCGGTGGAAAACCTATGAAATTGTCCATACCTCTTCATTGCCCATACTATTTGGTAATTACATAAATGGGTACCCTTATCACTTATTAAAGCTTTTGGTAGAGCAAAACGCGCGAATAACCTCTTAAGGAAATTTACCACATTTCGAGCATCGCCAGTGGGGAAAGCCTAAGCTTCCACCCATTTAGACACGTAATCGATAGCTACGAGGATAAACCTGTTCCCATTTGATGAAGGGAACAACCCCATGAAATCAATTCCCTAGACATCAAATATTTTACAGACCTGGATGTAATTTTGAGGTGTTTCGTCTCTCACGGAAACGTTCCCAGCTCGCTAACATGCATCGCAAGATTGGACTAATTTACGTGCATCACAAAAGATGTTAGGCCAATAGAACCCGACTTCAAAGAATTTTCTTGTCGTGGTGGCGATCCCATGATGTCCTCCTGACGGACCACTATGACATTGTCGAAGAATATGGGCAGCCTCGTTTCCAAAGACACATCGTCATATGATTTGGTCCGCGCATTGCTTGAATAGAAAGGGTTGATCCCAGAAGAAATGCCTTAGATCATTGAGGAACTTTTGTTTCTCTTGACGGGTGGACCGAAAAGGTAGAACTCGGCTTGCCAGATAATTTGCATTATCTGCGTACCAAGGTTCATTGCTTTTATCGAAAATCGTCATTAGTAGTTCTTCAGGAAATAGGTCACGAATTTCGGCCTTGGTTAGTTTTCCAAGATCTGGATTCTCGAGTCGAGAGAGATGGTCAACTGCGAGATTCTTAGCGCCCTTTTTATCACGAATTTTGATATCGAACACTTGGAGTAGTAGGATCCATCTTATCAATCATGGCTTTGCATCCTGTTTATTGAAGGGATACCGCATGGCCAAATGATCCGTGAAAACGATAGTTTTGGATAAAACTAGATATTGACGGAATTTATCAAAAGCGAAGACAACAGACAAAAGTTCCTTTTCCGTTGTCGTGTAATTTTCTTGTGCCTCGTTCATCGTTTTACTAGCGTAATGGATAGGCTGAAAATGCTTATCTTTCCTTTGCCCTAATACTACCCCCAACAACGTAGTCACTGGCGTCGCACATGATTTTGAATGGCAGTGACTAGTCGGGTTTAATCCTGATGGGGGCCTGGGTTAATTCTTGTTTCAATCTATCAAAATCTTAGATGCACTCTTCTGAAAAGACGAAGGGGGCGTCTTTCACTAGAAGTTAGGTCATGGGCCGTGGGATTTGTAGGTGCTGAATCAAATGAATATCATATAATCAAATATAAAACACAGCAGAACATGCACCTATATAACGGATCCATAGAGTCATATGATCAATCAAAATAAAAACAACAATTATTACCTTTGTAGCGTGATCCGTAGAATCAATGAACAACCTTCACTTATACACAATCTATCCAAGAAACCAAGTGACCAAAGTAGATCACCTCTATGAATATCCACACTACACTTCACCGTATACCTCTTGGATGCTAGTCCTTAAACCCGTAACCTTGGATTATACTTTGAATGAACAAGAATCAAAGTGACTGATCAAGAAAACAAAAAAACAACTCATATTTTTTTATGCCGTCCCTTTTATAGGAAGAGAGAGAAGAGAAAAACTTGGTAAGTGGTTAATTGATTTGTAACTCATAATGACTAAATCAATTAGTAGTTATCATAAATCCAATTAAATTAGTAAGTGGTTAATTGATTTGTAACTCATAATGACTAAATCAATTAGTAGTTATCATGATCCAATTAACCATTAACCCTTTTGGGTTTTCTTTCTCTTTTATTTTACATCTTAGGCCGGCCATATGGTGGGCTCAAATGGGTTTGCCATTTCTTTGCTCAGTCTAATAAACTAAGTACATTACTTAGTTATTATAAGCCCAATATTGATCCCAAGTTACATAGTTTATTTATATACCTTGAATACAATAAACATGATATATATACAGTGGCACCTCAGTGTATATGTGTGTGACCCCATAGGCTCACATGTTTCCAGCCGTATATTATTTATTATGACATGAGCATACTCCAACAGCTCCCACTTGCGCACGTCATAATAATCAAGTAATAATACAAGCAAAGGTTAGCGTCTAGCAACACGCCAATGCCCCCAGAAACATATGAGGATAGTTTCTTAAACATATTATTTTAAATGGTTTAGATATCAATCATCCTTTTGTTACAGACACTTTGTTAAACATAAGACACAGATCATAAGTCATTCTAATGTTTAACATTCTGTTTCTCGATATAGACATTGAACTAGATTACCAAATTAATCAAGTATTATCTTAATTACATTTGGGTGCGGCCACACATACATCTGTTCAAATCATCGAGGGGCCCAGTAGTATCTTTCTCCATAACATGTGGAGTAACAAATCCTATTTTGACTGCACGTGTCCGTTATGTGTTTCACATCCCTCCTGAAAATGGCCTTTATAGTAGCCTTCAATAGGTCAGCGTTGAACCATATCTAAGATTGACATTCCACACACACAAAACCTACTTGCATCTCAAGTCTGAGGATGAGAGATATAACCACTTGCGAGATTCACTATTGACGCCGATCCATGTAGTGAATACTCGTAGGTTGGGTCAGTCCAATGTTCATCCTATGAACAACATATGAGTTTGGCGGTGTCATCCTTTAATATTCATACTATATGAATATGACCAAAACACTCACATTTGCCTTAATTCAATGATGCTCCCGTATCATTAACTGACAATGGACAATTTAGAATAAATAAATTATTCATGGAATTAAACATGCTAATATAGAACACAGTTGTATAAATGTAAGACAGATTCATACCAGTATATTCAATTCATTGTTTTAATACAACGCATAATGTTCCAGTATCCAAATACTAAAAAACAGATATACATGAGACTACTAGCAGGTCAAAGTTCAATGTTCCTAGCATGATAAACATGTTTGGTACAAGACATTGACTTGGTAAAAGTTCCAGCTAAGTTGTCATCTGGGTGACCTTTGAGAATACGTGTTTCAAAACTCACAAGTAGTGAAGGTTTTGAATAATACGATGATTGTCATTTTGTATATGTGCGTTCAAGTGCTAATACTAGCATCACCATAACACATTACATAGGTTGTTTGAAGCAAGCAAAACCACTTATATAAGACAGCCTTCTTAACAGCTTCCCAAACTGTAAAGTATTCTTATTCTTTAATGAATATTGCAATAATGCTTTCAATCAAGCATGTCTAGTCAGCAATATTATCATTCAGGATGAAATCATGCTATGACTAGGATTGAGAATCATTTCAATAAAAATAAGCATTAGTGTATAAACTCAACACTAATCTCCTTTTTTTTAAATCTGTAAACGATGAACATGTCCTTAGTCCTTTGCAGGCCTTTTAGAATGTTCTTTTAATAGTAGTCTAATGACTTTCACTTAGTTACTATGGTTGTTGGTTCATCTTGCATTCATGCAAGTGTTACAATTAGTCTAATACAAATCATGAAAAACATAATGAAACCTTTAGCTAAACTAAATGTTTTCATGCATGTTTTTAATCTCCTTAGGTGAGATAGAACTTTGAGTCTTGCTCAATGATGTGTCATATTGTGTTAGACTTACTAATCGCGTGTGTTTATCCTAATAAACATATCCTCCAAGGTTGTATGTTTTATTTATTATATTTCTCTATCAAAATATTATTCCAAACTAAGGGTTAAAATCTAGCTTAGGTGAAATATTAGTTCAAATATGTTCACAGCATATGAGATATATAAGAAAAACAAAACATAATGCTCCAACTAGCTTTAAGGTATACCAAGGAGTTATCTTTGTTTCAATCAAAATCAAATTATTGATTTAAACTTAAGATTCCAGCTCCTAGATGCATGCTCTAATCTACACTTGGATTTTTGCAGCTTGTACATTTTCTAAAGATAATTTGGATTCATAAACTCTTTTGATTACAAACGTCCTCGCAAAGGTAATCATTCAAGAAGGAGTTTTAACATCCGATTGCCATATTTCATATTCATGAAATAAAGTATGGTAATTAATATCTTTATTCATTTAACGCATGCAAGGAACAGAAGCATTAATCACAATCAATCACTTGAGTATAAGTAAAACCCTTACCACAAGCCTTGCATTTAAATGTGTGTACATCTTTGTCCATATTAGTCTTCTCCTAGAAGAACCAATTTAACCTCTCAGTCTTACCGATTGGTGAAAGATCAATCAAATTCCAAAAATGATTTTCTTTCATGGACTACATCTCAACATTTATTATGTCGTTAGCTAGTGCATTCAGAAGGTTGTGTAAGAAGAGACTTTCTCCAAAAACATATGCTCCCACTTGCTTCTTGTAAGAGGAGACTTTCTCCAAATACGCAGCAAGTCGAGCAATAATAAAATTGTTCTCGTTTGGGATGTATAATACATGCTGACAGTTCTTGACTCTAGTTTGTTAATAACACGTATAACGTGATCTCAACAAAATCAGAACTTCAGTTAAGACTTAATGGGAGTATTCCCATTCCATAACCTGATGGTGTCTTAGTTACCTTTTGGTTGGAACCATATTGAGTAAACACGTGGCTTACTCAATTTTGTTAACCTTGATAAGATTAGAGGTAAGGTAGTTAAAGTTATCAAAAATCAAACAATATCAACAGAGTTTGATTTTACACATCAGACATACCATAGCGATGTGGTATTCTGTGAGTAATGGAATTATGAGATAGTATCACAATTCCTTAGATAACCTAATACCCTTTGGCTCACATACTTGCCAATTTGTTCAAACATAATGGCATTGACAGTAATTTCAAGCCAATTGCATGCTATAACGTAGAAGTCTTAGAGAAGTTCAAGGACTTTGTGTACATGTATTAACTAGAAGACATAACATGCTAAACGATAACATTACGTTATAAGTCTTTGAACATTTCAATGAATTCATGTACCTGTCGTGACAAGGAGACATGACAAGTCAATTGCTTACTTTAAAAGTCTTAAAACAGTTTAAGGACCTTATGTTTATGTCTTTACAAGAAGTCACAAGCATATTAAATAAAGTATTATTGAACGCCGAATCTTGGCTTCGACTTCAAGTTAATTACATACTTTTTATTGATGTCTTTACAAGAAGACACAATCATATTGGCTAAACCTTTTAGTAAATATGATGAAGTAGGTATTCATTATTTCTTGACACTAGTTCTAAGTAGGGCGACATACATCAAGGTGTATAAGTCCTAGTAGAATTTTAGCTTTCTTACCATGCGGTTAAGAAAAACCATTAGTCATATTGTTATGTGTTGTACCATGCACACAATTAATATTTCTCTCACTTGTGCACGGCACAACCATTAGTCATTTATACAAACAAATGAGCATATTATGAGTCAGGTTACGATCCTGAGACTAGTGGGTTATGAGCCCACCACGCTTCGGTTTGTATAAATGAATAATATGATAATGTGACAAATATGATATGATTTAAGTCAAACTAAAATCACATTTGCATTACAAGTATTACAAGTATATATATATATATATATATAACTTTATTGTTTAATAAGCAATCATGCATAAATATTGTATAGATAACATTTCAGGTAGCGACATCAGAAAAACGACAGGTTATCTAATAGAATAATATGCAATGATTCTTATAAAACTATGATGCTTCATATGTGAAAAGTAATGTATTATTTCAAGACCAGCTAGAAATAAAATAGGTTACTTACAAGGTGATAAGCTCATAGCTCCCACTGAATTTAGACAACATTACATGTGCATCTAAATCAGTAGTAAAATGCATTGCTCTCACTAGATAAGACAACATTAAATGTGTGTCTATACCAATAAAGTGCAAGTAGCAATTTATTTACTTTTATACTCTTTGAATATCTGCACATTATCACTAATGTAAGCCTCACGGACTAGTAAACATGTACTTAGATATTCAAGGAAGTGCATCAAGTTCTACTATATATATGATGGACTAGCCATCAATGCCATTCTTTAACTTGAAAGTTTTGCATGCAATTCCTCCTTCTACATTACCTCAAAGGTGTGTAGAATCTTAGGGAAAATATCGAGTTTAGGAAAACTACTAGAAAACATGCTATTAATTTCCTTTCTCTTTCGCGATTATTGAGATTTCCATTTCTAATTATTAAAACTCATACTATGTCTTGAAGCTTCAAGATGTATCATTTTGGTGCAACCGTACTTAACCGTTTGAGTTTTACAAGACAATACGATTTCTTGATTAAGTACGCTTTGAGTTTGATTAGAATTGGAAAATTTAAGTGTTCCTATTATAGCTTTCTCATACAAGTAGAAAGGATAGGAATAAGTTTTTTTCTTACAAGGAAAGAAGACTTAGTTTGCCTTCCTCTAACAAAGAAAGGAAACAAAATTTTGTTTACGGTTTGAGTTGCATAAATGTCATTAATAGAAATTACAAAGTTCAATTTAGTATTTTCGATAATTAATCCTTTTAAAATTAACTACCCAAGTTTATAATATAAAACAATTAATTTTACGAAAGGCTAAGATCCTCATTGAGGTTCCACCATCACATCAGTTGATCTGCTAGCAATGATAGATTCAATAGGTAGGTGACGTTCACCAATTGCAAAAACCTGTGCAATTCTTAGACCATATGGGACTCATGACATTAGTAACCGAGTAACTAATGTCAAGCTGGCATGTTTAGTCCCATCCTTGCCTCGGGTTAAGGTCTCACCCGCTTAACTCGATTAAGTCATCCAATTTGAGAACTGTGAAAATATGTCTAGGTCTCACGCATAGAGAATGATCACCCTGGGTTACAATTCACCTACGTCTCACGCAGAGCAAAAAGTAATTGCAGGTGAACTCAATCAATTGGACGGCACGACTTAAATTTGTGACGGGTATTAGTTTTGATAAATACGTGATCAAAAGTGTGTACGAGGAAGCATGCATTCATCCTTCGTAGCACAAGTTAAAAACTATTTTTAACTTAAGTCTAATCATTGTTTTACTTTTATGTTTATCGAGTTGTCCATTTTAAAGACTAATATATAACCTAAGTGGAGTAAATATTAGTTGGACAATACATAAATTAAATAACAAGCATAACAAATTAAGTATTATTTATAAAAACAAAGATTTAGTTTCAAATCATATTTAAACTTTAAACTAAATCAAAGATTTATTTTCTAAAATTGGTTTGTGCTTTATTTTTATTTTTATAAAAATATTTGCAAGTTATATACTTTCCATTTCCAAATATATATAAAAACAAACAAAACAACAAGTATGCAAAGCCTCAACCGATGAAAAAACCTATGCTTGGTCTCGTAAGCCATCATGAGAACCAAGGGACCAACTAAGGGTTAACCAAACAACCACACAGAGGGCTCCCACTTGCTCCAAGACCTATCAAGAGCAAATGGAACCCTAAGTGAACATAATGCCCAAATCTGCCAGAAAGTTTTAGTTGACTTCAGGGGCTTGAAACTCCTAGAAGGAATCTTTCTCAATCTGAGATCCAGTTGAAGAAGTTGTAGCCATATAATTTGTGTACCTGCATAAAAAATGGGCTTCAATCTCCTTACTGAACTCCGAGAAATCCATTTTTAGTGGAAGTCACTCTAGCAGCTCCGAATTTGACTTTATGCCTTTAACTCTCTCGCCATTCCAATCCACGCATCGGTTACAATATTTTGATGACTAAATACACTTTACCTATCATCTAACTACTGTAATGTGCCCAAACAATGGTTGCAACAAAGATTAAAAACATATAAAATAAGTTGAAACAATGTCAAACCCAAAACTGAAAATTAAATGCAAATGCTAGCGAATCAAGTCACAAAGGGTCAAGGTTTTCATCGGATTTGCGTACGGAACATAATAATACAATAAAATCATGTAATAACAAGGTGTTGGCTAAGTCCATGGCCAAACATGCAGGTGTTGGCCATGGATACAAAATAAATAACAAGAAGTAAATTATTAGCCAACAAATCGAAGAAATTAATTAACTAGAATTATAACCCCGATTGGTACGTGTAACCAATGGCTTAAGGATCACTTACTACTGTATTAAATACCTTATGACAACCATATTAATTCAGAAAATAATGCCCAAAGGGCTGATTTAAAGCCGATTCATAAATTGTTCCAAAACACGCGATTTAGGCCCTTTTACGCGTACCCGATAACAAAACCAATTAAAGTATGCATAACAAATGGCCATGGGATCAAAAATCACATATCATAAGACCCCTTAAGGGTCGAAATAATTTCAAAAAATAAGCCCTAAGGGCAGTTTTAAAATTATCTATTTGAATCTATAAAAAACACGCGTTTTTAGCCATTTATACACGATGATCATATGACATCATATGATGGCTCGTGATACCACTATAGGTGTTGGGATAAATAAATATCATATTAATAATAATAAACACAGCGGATCAACACCTATTAACGGATCCATAGATTCATATGATCAATCAAGAGAAAGAAACAAGCAATAGTAATACCTTTGTAGCGTGATCGATAGAATCAAAAGGTGACCTTCACCTATACACGAATTACCCAAGAAACCTAGTGATAAATGGATATCACCTCTATGTTAATCCATACTACACGTCCTTGTATACCAATTAGATGCTAGTCTTTAACCTTGTAACTCGTCATCAAGCCTTGAACCACTCTAATAAAAGGCTTAAGATTAAAAAAAAACAAAACTCTTGATTTTTTCATCATCTTGGACGTAGATTTTGGGAGAGGAAGGAGGAGAAGTCATTTTGGTAAGTCCCATCAAATAATGAGGAGATTATCCCCATATATTTGATTAAAAACTAACTTGTGGCGATGCCGTCATGACAAACATCCTCATCCGGGGTCATGTTAGTAGGGTTGTAACCTATAAGGATATCTTAGCTTGTAGCCTAGGAGTATGATGGTAAGGGAGGTGCTATAGTGTATACCCGTTGGATTGAGAAGATGGAGTCAGTTCAGGATATGAGTGGGTGTAGGGATAGTCAGAAGGTGAAGTACACTGCTGGTTCATTTGTTGGTAAGGCTCTCACATGGTGGAACTCTCAATCTACACATGAGGTCGAGAAGCCTTTGTAGGTATGTCTTGGGAAGACTTTAAGACTTTGACTAGAGAGGAATTTTGCCCGAGTAATGAAATGCAAAAGTTAGAAACTAAGTTGTGGAATCACGCCATGGTCGGGGCTGGCCATGCTGCGTATACTGATAGGTTTTCTGAGTTGGCTAGGTTAGTTCCTCACTTAGTAACCCCAGAAGGTAAGAGGATTGAAAGGTATGTGTATGGCCTTGCTCCACAAATTTGAGGAATGGTGGCAACAATGGAGCCAAAGACCTTCCAAAAATGCCATGCGATAGCTGGCACATTGACCGATAAGGCCCTTAGGAATGGATCCATCAAAAAGAACCCTAAAAAGAGAGGAAATGGGGGAGAACCTAGCAAGGATGGGAATGCGAGAGATGACAACAAAAGAACTAGGACTGGAAATGTTTTTACTACAACCGCAAACCCTATTAGGGGAGGATACACGGGTACGACACCCAAGTGTACCACCTGTAACTATCACCATTCACCTGAGACAACCTTGTCAACACTTGTTTCAACTTGTAACCACCTAGGTCATTTGGCTAAGGAATGTAGAGTGGTGCCTAGGAATGTGAAACCCATCAATGCTAGAAACTAAACTGTTAGGGCCTGTTACGAGTGTGGTTGACACTGACAAATTCAACCCTTTATATATATTAAATATAATAATTATATAAATATATAATAAGAATAAAAAATCTCAATGTAGTAAAAAGCCGGAAGTAAGATTTCCCGGGCGATATCCCCACTGAGGAATGTAATGGAAAGTCGGAAGACGGTTTGATAATTGATGCTTGAATGGAACAAATTATAATGATTGGTTTTCTAAACTACACGGGAAAAATAAGATAATGCAAAACAAATAATTGAAAGCTATAAGAGCTAAAATACCCCTAAAACGATAACGAGAAATCCTAAAAAAAACAGCGGGCCTAAACCAATTTATCAAAATTAAGTCCTAAAATGAACTTTTTGACTTTTATAAGTCTTAATTGACTAAAATGCAAGAACAAAGAAAACTAGACCAAAAACGGAAGTGATTTAAGCTTAAAAACATGAAAAACGTGAACGGGATTTAATCCCGTTCTTTAAAAAATCAAATTTTGCAATTTTAACCCTACGAAAGCAAATCTAATTTTCCTAAATTCTATCTTATAATAGAAAATTTTCTAAAAAAAAATTATATTTTGTTGACTTTTTTATAATTTATTATGAATTAAAAACGATTTTAATAAAAATTAAATATAAAAAATACTAAACGATTTATAAAAAATCTAAGAAAATTACAAAAAGTAGCTTGAATAGTGCTGGATCTAAGAAAAATAAAAGGGATAAAACAACTTATCAAAATAAGCTGTTAAAAAGCTAAAATGAGCTTATAGGCTTAATGACTATAAAGGTAATAAAAGAAATAAGTGTGCAACTTCTAACAGAAAAGACCCAAGGGCAGAGTTGGTTGTGTGGTGTTGTGTTAAAGCGTTTGGAGAGTAGGGGTTGAGGTCCCGGGTTCGAGCCCTGCTCACCTGGGACTTCCCCCAACTCCCAAATGTTTTTTATTTACCATTTTTTATAACTTTTTAGATAAGCAACAAATAAGAAACTTTTACAAAAACCTTTTTTTTAGAACCAAAAAATAAGCACTTAAAGTTGACAGAATAAGCTATTTTACACTAAGTGACTTTTGCTAAACCTGATAGCTATTTAAGCACAAATAGCAAAGAAAACAATGAAATAACAAATAAGACAATACTCACTACACATATTAAGCATTTTTGAAAAAAATAAGCAATTAAAATAAGCTAGAATGACAGATTCACTAAAAAGCTATAACACTTAAGATTTTTAAGCTAAAATGCAAATAAGCTCAAATAAGCTCTACCCTAAAGTAAATAAGCTAAAATGGACTTAAACTAACCTAATAAGTTATACTAAACCTAAATTAAGCAAATGCAATAAGCTGAGAGGCTCAAATAAGCAAATAAGCTATTGGCTAATCCTGTTAACCAAACAGCCCTAGGGACACTTTTCTAGCTTATTTTTAAGCTAGAAAAAGGATCCTTATGGCTTGGCAACTTATATCACTAAAAAGCTTGGCCAAAAAGCTATCTAAAACCACTTTCAAAAAGGAGTTTGAAAATCAAATAAGCCCTTAAAAAGCTTAATGAAAAAGCAAGTTCACACAGATTTGACACTTAGAAATTTTTTTTGCAATCTTTACAAAACACTACTTTTGAGCTTAAAAATAAGCAAACAAACAGAACCTTATGAACTTAAGACCTCAAAAAAGATTTAGATTAGACCTCAAAGAACTTATATCATCTTTCAAAAAGCATTTTGAAACTCAGGTTAAGCCAGAATAAGCAATTGAAAAAGCTATTTCTTCTTAAAAACACACTTAGCAAAATTTTTGACAGAATTTGACAAAACACAAAACTAACAATGCAGGCCTATTGAACTTGATTCCACACTTGTTTTAACACATGCATAAACACAAAAACATCACAAAATCTCAATAAGCAAAAACCAAATCATATGAACTCATTTTTCCAACAAAATTCTAACAGATTCAAACAACTACTTATTTAAACTAGGATTTTGAAATTTATCTCTTAAAAATTTCCTAAATCTGGATTTTATTTTTGAAAACCCAAGTAAACTACAGATGACTCAAGAACCACAACACATTTTGACCCATTCTTTGACAAGTAAAAAACACATTTATAAACCCAAACCACCTATGATTAAACACTTTTTTACCAAAATACACTTGATAACTTGAATTATTTTTTTATGCATAAACCCTTAAAAGACAGATACTTAACAAGTAAAACAACATAATAAGCAATTTCAACAACAGTTAGCACTTAAAAATAAGCTTAGCACACAATAAGCATAATTAAGCCGATTTAGACGTTTTTAAGAAAAACTTAAACAAATGATCTCTACAAAACTAGAACATAGCATAATAAGCAATAAACATGATATATAAGCCATAAAAAAGCAGATATAAGCAAACAATAAGCAGTCTTAAATAAGCAAAACAGTAAATAAGCTTAAAATGGAAAAAATGGAACTTACAAAACCCTTGCTTAAACAGGGAAAACAATGCTCAAAAGAGCTTATCTACAAGCTCTAGCTTATCAAAGATAAGCTAGTAGTGTCCATAAGCCCATCCAAGTTTGACTTATCATCCATTAAGCCGTGTTAATTTAGGGAGTGGATTTTTTTGGTTTTTTTTGTAAAATTTTCTTAAATACTAAATATTTAAGTTAAAACAGATTGTATGATAGTTATATAAGAGCTTAATGTAGCTTATGAAACACTTTTTGACAACAATAAAACACAAATTCTAAAAAAGAGAAGTTTTACTAAAACTTGCTTTTCATTAATTTAAAAACAAAACATTACAATTTTGAAAGTTTACACTAAAAATAAGCTGAAAATTGTAAAAAAGATTAACTAGGTGAAAAAAAACTAAGTGCCCAAGGGCTTACAATGAGTCCTATTTATAACAAGCTAATGAAGGTTCTAGGATGTGTGCTTTCTTCGTGAGAGAGACTGAGGGTGTGCTTGTTGTGTGAGTAGCTCAAAGTCTTCATCTCAGCCATTGATTATGAGTGGTGCCCAAGCCTTTAAATCCTAGCCATCAATTTTTTGTCTTCATTCCTTGCCGAATGAGCTTGCAAGGGATTGCCAAGGTGTCATTTGTTTGTTTGTGTGGTGGGATAAGGTGTGAGGTGTGTAGAGGTGTTGGTCGACAAAGTGGAGAAGAAAGGGGAATAGTACCTGTGGAGCATTTTGGCGGTTATTGCTGGAAGATGTACAGTAAGTTTGATTTGGAGCAGGGTAGTGATTTTGGGTGGATGGGCAAGTTTTAGTCCCTGAGTTTTATATGGTTGATTATTGCATCCATCGTCTCTTTTGGTACTTTGCATCTTTGGTCCCTTAGAAGGTTTTATTGATGTTTTGCACCGTTTAGTCCTTATAAGAACTAACAGAGTCGAAGGTAAAAAGGGAATGGGTTAACTAGGTTTTTATAAAGGGTGTTTTAGGCTTTGGACTTGTCCGAGGTATGTATAAAAGTGGGATTGAGTTCCTTTTATGAAATTCTTAAGTCTTATAAAGTCCTTCAATATGTTTTAAAAGGGCTGACCCTCCTATTAGATTGTACGGGTTGGCCCATTTTAATATTTCTTCAAAATCGGCGAAATTCTCGGATGTTACAGTACCTACCCCTTAAAGAAATCTCGTCCCGAGATTTAATTTGTGTTAACCGTTTTGTGTGACCATGAAAAGATTTGAGACGTTCCGATACATTAGATGATCTAATACTTATACTGGAAATCATGTCAAGGAGATTCTTCTTCAGATGAATCTACCTGATCACAGGTCGGTCCTCACGGATCCGGAGGTTAATCCAACCAGACTCGGTCGAATGACAAAGCCAAATTCGTCCACATGCTTTATTGCTAACTGTTTTATTACAAGATCAAGTTATGGTGGTAATGGAGATACCTCGTTCCAGTGGAGTCAATTCACAGCCCCATGCTCACATTTAAGGCTTTCGATCAAAGACACCATGACAACCAAAAGACTTACAACATAGCTTCTGCTACTCTGAAAAGAAATGTCATGATCAAGAAAAGTGTGAGCATGCCGGTCCGAAGGTCACAACGTCACATAAAGGCAATGCTACTCAACAAGGATGATCAAGAAACTTATGATGGATGATGATCTTAAAGAAAGCTCAAAGGTCGTATAAGCCTAAGGAACAAATCTCAAAGTTCACTACATAATGTACAATGATCTCTATGAATGAAGAATCAAAGACTACGAGCTACAGACAGAAGGTCGAAGAACTAGAATGCTATTATTCAAATTGTCTTTTATGGGGTGACCTCCCTTAGGGGGAGATTGTTAGGATTATGAAAAAGACTCGATCACCCCCGTGTATTGTTAGTATAGCATGGCTCGTAGTTAAAAAGTAAGTGTATGATTAATAGTATTTGGCCGGGCCTCAAGCCCACTTGTAAGCCCATACTCAAGCCTATTGGGGCATAAATACACATGTATATAAACCCCTTTCCAGCCATGGAAAGGGGTTGGTTGTTCATTTTATCCCAAAGCTTCCATTTGCATTTTCTCTCACTAGAAATACTTCACTTTCTCTCTCTAGATAATTTGCCAACCCAATCATCTATGCTTGTGTTATGATATCATGTATACTACACTAAGTTCAAAAGCATATTTAAATTTAAGAAAAAGAGATTTTCCTATATTTATTAAATCACACTTAACATTAAACATAACATTGATGCAATCGTAACCCTCGACCTTTTTGAAGGCTGCAATATCGGTTGTGAGCCGGAAAGATGCAGCAAACTTTTATCAGTCTCGGGTTATTATCTTGCTATGGGCTTTCTTTAGAAGGCTGTAACATCGGTTGTGAGCCGGCAAGATGCAGCAAAGTTTTATCAGCCCACAATTTATAATTATTACTCATCATTCTTTTTTCCATTTTTCATCATATTTTTCAGCATCAATTTTTTTTTTCATTTTACTTTATTTCACGATATATAGAGAAGACTTCTTTTTGGAGAATTTAAGTATAAATTTGAACTAAGACTAAAACTATTGCTATCGACTACATCTTAAAAATTGTTGATTTCAAAAAATAGCACGTATTATTAGTCCGGTTAGGAGCTTATGGGAGAAAAAGTCATAAATTACACACATGAGCTCTTAAGATTTCCAAATAATCCTTGTTTAGCATCTAACTCATAATTAACTCAATCATTTTTTGTTCTTCGCGAAGTTCCGCGAATGCTTAGTCTAAAAGTTAAGGAACAAGCTAGAGCTCAACACGCTCGATCGAGTCAAAATTTATTCTTATTCTACCCGGCAGGAAAGTCAAAATTATTACAAAACACTTATTTTGTTTTTGAAAATTTTTAAAATTTTTCATTTTTTTGGTATTTTGGTGGTAAAAACAGGATTACGTGAAAACAACGACTGTAGGCACAATCAAATCGATAGATCCCCCCCCCATACTAAAACTAAACATTGTCCTCAATGTTTTAAGAAGGGTCTCTACGTAAATCTATGCCATTTATTAAGTATGCTTAAAGATAAACGTTACTCGATTAGATTTGGATATTGGATTTCCCAAATGAAGTTGAGGATTTGAAGCTCTTGTGAACGAAGGACAAAACCACGAGCACGAGAGGCTTCAAAAATCCAGGACAATCCTGGACATACAACATAAAAACACAAGCACACGAGAATGGAGGAGGCGGGCCTCCTCATAAAAAACACTTATTCATTAATACAACTACTAATTAATAATTAGGATAAGCATGGGTTGTCACCCACGAAGCACTTCACCCACGAAGCGCTTGTTTTAGGTCACTTAGCTTGACCCATCCCCGAATTCATTGGTCCTTGGGGAAGGTTTGGAGATTCGGGACAACCATATGTGGTATGTTCCCTCCAAAGTAGTGCTTAAGTCTATGACCGTTCACCTTGAAATTTGGCCCGTCGGTTTGAGATAACTCGATGGTGCCATAAGGGAAAACTTGGGCAACGATGAACGGTCCGGTCCAACGGGTTTTAAGTTTACAGGAGAAAATCTTTAATCGAGAATTAAAAAGAAGGACTCGGTCACCAACGTTGAAAACGCGGTTCTTGATTTTGGAGTCGTGGATCTTCTTTGTCTTCTCTTTGTAGATCAAAGAGTTCTCGTAGGCTTGATCACGAAGTTCATTTAATTCATTGAGTTGAACTTTTCGGTGATCACCCGCGGACTTAACTTCAAAGTTTGAATGCTTCAAGGCCCAATAGGCTTTGTGCTCGAGCTCGATCATTAGATGACATGCCTTTCTGTACACGAGCTTGTAAGGCGTACACCCGATGGGTGTTTTGAAAGCGGTACGGAAGGCCCATAGTGCATCATCTAATTTATCCGACCAAGAGGCACGGTTCTTGCCTACGGTCCTTTCCAAGATTATTTTCAAACCACGGTTGTAGACTTCCACTTGCCTACTAGTTTGTGGGTGATACGCGGTAGCAAGACGGTGAGTGACACCGTACTTAAGCATGACCTTTGCGAATTGGTCATTGCAAAAGTGCGTACCGCAATCACTAATGATAGCACGGGGAGTTCCAAACCAAGCAAAGAGAGATTTCAAAAATTTAATAACAACTCGGGCGTCGTTAGTATGGAGCGCTTTTGCTTCAACCCATTTCGACAAGTAATCGACCGCCACGAGTATGTACTTGTTCCCTCGTGAAGACGGGAAAGGCCCCATGAAATCGATGTCCCACACGTCAAAGATTTCGCAAACTTGGATGGAATTTTGTGGCATTTCATCACGTTGCGAAATTTTTCCTTAACGTTGACAAGTGTCACATCGGGTGACCAAGTCATGGGCGTCTCGGTAGATAGTGGGCAAATAAAATCCTGAGTCAAAAAGCTTTTTGGCGGTGTAGTTGGCACCGTAATGTCCCCCGATGGGTCAACTATGGCAAGCTTTGAGAATGTCAATACCTTCTAGGCCCGAGACACACCGCCGGATCACTTGATCCGCACATATTTTGAACAAATAGGGGTCGTCCCAAAAGTATTGTTTAACATCCTTGAAAAACTTGTTCTTTTGTTGGGACGACATCCCTTTAACAATGAAATTCCCCGCGTGGTAATTTGCAAAATCGGCAAACCACGGGGTACTTGAGTCACCACGAAAAGTCACCATATTAAGTGTCTCGAGAAGAAACGTTTCATTTATCTCCTTTGGGTCGAGCACATTTTCATAAGGATTTTCTAATCGGGAAAGATGATCGGCCGCAAGATTCTTTGCTCCTTTTATGTCAATTACTTTGAATTTGAACTCTTAAAGGAGGAAAACCCACCGGAGCAATCTCACCTTGGAGTCTTTTTTAGCAAAGAGATATTTAAGGGCGGAGTGATCCGTATACACAATGCTTTTGTTCAAGATGAGGTAAGACCGGAATTTTTCAAAGGCGTACACCACGGCTAACATTTCTTTCTCCGTCGTAGTGTAATGCGATTCCGCCTCGGTCATTGTTTAACTAGCATAGTGTATAGGCCTAAAGTGCCTTTCATGTCGTTGCCCTAAGATCGCATCTATGGCAAAGTCGCTTGCATCGCACATAAGCTCAAAGGGTAAGTCCCAATCGGGGGCAATCAAGATTGGAGCTTCGATAAGTTTTTTCTTTAACGTTTCAAAAGCTTGAATACATTCATCGGAGAAGATGAACGGAGTATTTTTCTCAAGAAGATGAGTCATCGGTCGGGAAATTTTGGAAAAATCCTTAATGAACCGTCGGTAGAAACCGGCATGACCGAGAAAACTCCGAACACCCTTAACGGTAGTGGGATGAGGTAACTTAGCAATTACATCAATTTTTGACTTATCTACCTCAATCCCATTCTTGGAAATCTTATGGCTAAGGACAATACCTTCCTTAACCATAAAATGACTCTTTTCCCAATTTAGACAAAGATTGGTGTCTTCACACCTTTTGAGCATCTTGTCCAAACGAGAGAGGCAATTTCCGAATGAATTCCCAAAGACCGAGAAGTCGTCCATAAAGACTTCCATTGTTTTTTCGATCATATCATGAAAGATAGCCATCATACACCTTTAGAACGTGCCCGGTGCATTGCATAAGCCAAAAGGCATGCAACGGTAGGCGAACGTTCCATAAGGACACGTGAATGTGGTATTTTCTTGATCATGAGGGTCGATGGGAATTTGAAAGTAACTCGAGAAACCATTGAAAAAACAATAGTACTCGTTCCCCGCTAATCTCTCGAGCATTTGATCCATAACCGATAATGGAAAGTGGTCTTTACGGGTGGCGTCATTTAACTTTCGGTAGTCATTGCATACACGCCATCCCGTAACCAATCGAGTAGGAATTAACTTGTTTTCATCATTTTCAACAACGGTAAAGCCACCTTTTTTTGGTACGCAATGTACGGGGCTCACCCAAGGATTATCTGAGATCGGGTAAATTAATCCGGCGTCAAGAAAATTTTCAACCTCCTTTTTAATGACATCGTGGATTTTTGGATTCACCCGTCTTTGATGTTGGACCGCCGATTTGTAGTCCTCTTCCATAAGAATCTTGTGAGTACAAAATTCCGGGTTAATACCCTTAATGTCAGAGAGTTTCCAAGCAATGGCTAGCTTGTGTGACTTAAAAACCTTTATGAGAGCGGATTTTTCCTCGACACTCAAGTCTTTATCAATTATGACGGGCAACTTGTCGTCACCCTCCAAAAATGCGTACTCAAGATGAG
>BQNB010052221.1:0-37184 GCA_026074375.1 Tanacetum coccineum
GTACGCTGCTATGGCTATAAGATTCCTAATAGCTCTAATGTCTACAACAGGAGAGAAGGTTTCTTCATAGTCAATCCTATAGGTTTTAGTATAAACCTTCGCTGCAAGATGAGCTTTATAGGTATGTATGTTGCCATCCATGTCAATTTTCTTCTTGAAAATCCATTTGTCTTAGCATTAGAAAGAAGGTCAACCAAGCACTAGACTTGATTATCTTCTATGGATTGCATCTCTGTATTCATAGCATCAAGCCACTTAGCAGATTCAAGATATAATAATGCAGCTTTATAGTTAGTAAGTTCATTAAGATCCCCTAAACTATGCTCCTCGATTTCTACATTTAGACATAATCGTTCATGAGATCGATGTGTCCTTACGAACCTATGAATGGGAGCTACATATTCTTAAGGTTCGAGACTTTCTGCCTCAACAAGATGTTCGCTAATGTTTTCAGAAGGTGATGAGATTCTTTTCAAAGAGCTCAACATACCTTACAACAACAATTTTGTTTTCAGGTGGGAAGTAGAAGTAGTAACCCATTGTTTCATTTGGGTATCCTATAAAGATACACTTAACAGATCTTTGTTTGAGTTTATCAGGCGTGTCATGCTTCACAAGTGCCTTACATCCCCAGACCTTTAAGTAAGACAAATTAGGAACTTTTTCATACCATAATTCATATGGTGTCTTTGTAACACCCCAAAATCAGTTTTTAAGTATTTATTTACGATAATGCCATAAAATGAGTTTGACTATGTCTTTTATAAGTTGGAAGACGTTATGTAATTGGTTAGTCAACCCGATAGTCAAACTATAAGTATAAATATTACGTAAACGGGTTTAGTAAATAATTTATATAAGTTAATGTGGCCAAATTATAACAAATAAGACTTGAGGGACATATTGTATCAATAGGCCAAATTTGTGACAACTATTACAGAAATCCCTGGAACATCTAAAATTTTCTAGAAATTTTAGGTGTATGTGTGTGTGTCGACACAGAGAAGAAGAAAAAAGAGGGAAAAAGATGAAGAATTGCTAGTGATGGGTTGAAGGTGAATTAAGGTCCCAAATCAAGATATAATTCTATACTAATGATCCCTACAATGTAAGTAATCCTTTAATTAAGTTAATTGAAGAAATTTAAGGGTTAGGGTTCTTAAAGTAAAGTTAAGGCTTTTGGGTAATTGCTATTTTAAAGCAAGAATTAAGATGTTTATTAATAAGGGTTAAAATTAATTAAAGATTAAGTGTAAAGAAATTGGGGTTTTACATCATATGATCAAGAAATGATTGTCACACCCCGCCAAGGTGGAATCGCAAGGCATGATCAATAGGCATCATCACAACACAAGGCGTCAAAATAGAGAAAACTAAAAATGACTTTCAATACACTTTAAGATCCAAAGCGTGTTATGACAACGCCCAAAACAATAATCCAATATATAATGCATAAAGAACAAAACATGACAAGTTCAAATGAAAACTAAAACAGATAAATCCTAGACTCCGCATGCAAGCCTATGGTCCAGATAACTCCTCTTCCTAACTCTTCATACGTTTTGCTTACCTGAAAATGATGCTAAAAACGTCAACATAATTGTTGGTGAGAGTTACAGGTTTAAGACTCACTTATGACACCGCGATCAACAACATTTACGAACATATATGCATGGCTATTCTATCACAAAATAAATTCACATTTATCTAGGGTGGACTGTACCCCTTCGTCCCATAATATCTCTGCGCAAGACTGACCCACTTGACTAGCTAAGTCCATTCGGGTCTCACACAAGGTCATGTCATCCTCACATACACATGTCTTACCACAATTCATATCACATAGAAATAGCACAAAGCAATCATATAGTTTGACACTTAAAACATATATCACGGTTCATAATTCAAAACATTTTATGCTCAACTTCATGCCAAAATATAAGTAGAAAAAGTGGGAGCTGTACAACTCACTGATGCACAGCAAATTTCAAATTCCTGTTTCTTAATGTTTGAAAAGAATCTAAACAAAAACAATACACCACATATGTTTATCATCGATTAGTCCACACACCCAAGTCCGATGTCAATCCAATCACAATGATGGATACTCTATAGTCTTATATTAGACTTGGATTCGAACTCTTCTATATACTCCTCATACTTGCTAACCTTAAGTTACCTCACAAAATTTACTTCTCAACTTTCTACTCTTTTTTACTCAGTTTTTATAGTCACAAGATGACTTTAAATAAAATACTTAAACACCTAATTGGTTCTTCTCCTTACATCCCATAACTCCCCAATAAGTTGTGAGCTTCTTGATTTTTAGATAAAAATAATAGTCAGTGTAACCATTTTATAAAAATTCAACATCACAAAGTGTCCAGAATTTGAACTGATTCGACCTTCAAAGAGTTTAGCTTCAGCAGACCCATTTAAACACTTAGAAAAATTCTACAAAAATTCTAGAAAAACATAAACATCATTAACTTGCTACAATAGCAAGACCATTAATTAAAAAGACGTTTTGATATGGTTTTTGACGCTCAAAGACACAACATCAAATCTGCCCTAAGAACTGAGTTTTTTGACAACGCATCTTGTTTGATTTTAACTTGACTAACTTTCTCTCAATGTTTATTTAATGAAACCACTTGAGTTGGAAAGTAAACTCTCTGTAGTTAGTTTTAGGCTCAAGAAAATCAATAAAAGCGATCCGTAAGACCCTAAGATATAGCTCTCGCAAAATGACCTAAAAATCCTGCCCAGATTTCTAACCGATTTAGCATAATTTAACCGTTACACAAAACCCCTAGATTATTAAACACCTAACATGATTTTTGATGAACAAAACCTCTTAATTTTACAGATTTATTGTACAATAACCTAGTCCATCCTTATGATTGTACTTAGAATAAAATCAATTGGGATATTAAAAAGGATTTAGAAAACAGTACTTGAATTCTTGAAAAATCAAAAACCCTAAAAAAAATGGTTTCTCTTTGTTCTTGTGTGTTGTTCGACCGGGCCAAGAGAGAGGAGAGGGAGGAAAAATGACTTTTGATTAAGTTATGATTTGTATTTATAGGCGTAGGAAAAATAATGTACCAAACAACAAGTGTTAATCAATTGGATTTTTCCCCCTTATTCATTGTTCGCCGATCACACAACCACCTTTTTAATTATATTTTTTTTTTATTTATTTATTATACATTTACTTTAATTATAAGTAAAAACCTTTAATTATTTTGCTAAACCTTGAACTTTCTAACTAGTTTTCAAACTAACCGTACAATGCAAACTATTTTTTAAAAATAGAAAGCACTCTAAAGATCTATAAATATACTAAACTAATATATATCAGATAATGAATTACATAACAGAGTACTACACAAATATTACGTTACAATACCAGTTGGAAAATACACAAAGCTTTCAAATGATTTTATTTCCACAAGTACCATGATTCATTACTCATGTACTTCCATTTCATACACATATAAAACACGTAAAACACATAATGGCACACATAAACTGAATTATACAGGCTTTAACTAACCCGCTAAAATCTCAGTTGTCACAGAAATGAAGAGAGGATTCAAAAAATATAGGTTCATCGGAATGCATGTGACTTTTTCCGGCGACGCGGCGGTTTTCGGTGACCGGAAAACTTTTCCGGTGGTGGTGGTGGTTTCCGGCCGAATACAAAGGCGAAGAGAAAGTGTGTGTTTTGTGTTATAAAAATATGAAAGTAAACACATGTATATATACTTGTAATTTTAGCTATTTGGCAAGAATGGTCCTCCCCTCTTTTCTCTTATTAGATTTTTGACACACCATACTTTTATTTAAGTTAAAAACGACAACCGTGGCTCGGGATTTCATTTCCGAGACCATTTTATTTTCCGTCACACTTTTCTTAGCTTAAAACATTTAATTAAATGTGTACACTTTTAAAATGTGAATCCGGCTCAAGATAAGGAACAAAATGACGATATTCATAAAAATAATATATTTACGATCTTAAAAATGAATAAACAGATGCGGTCTATAAAAATTTTTCAAGTCAGGAAACGGTGTAAACAATACGCGTCAACGGTGACGTCCGAAACGTCAAAAATAAAGTATTTGAAATTCCGTTCGATTAAAATACGAAAATAATTATTCACGACAAATAAAATTTTAAATGTCGACGTTCGCTTACGAAAATTCGTAAAATAATAATAATGACGTCGAACTCGCGATCGTCATACGCGTCGTGAAACTCGGGTTGTTACAAAATTTGTCACTGTCAAACTCTGTAACTTCTTTATTTGGTTCAACATTTGTAGAATTTATTGGAGAATTTATTGCATCAATGTTTGGTGAAGTACTTGGAGAGGGAGCATCTTTATCAATAGAAGAAGAAGAAGTTGGTTCGGCTGTATCTGTTAGAAGTAGAGTTGCAGCAGAAATGGGTGTAGATACAGCACTTGGAGATTTGAAGTATTCATAGAACATTGGTTGAAACAGCAAATCACAGTCATTCATTGTAGGAGGTTTAGCTGATGTTGACGCGCTGGCCTGGTTTAGAGCGACGAGTCTGAACGAATGTGTCTAGAATCAAACATGAGATCGGTCCTAACCCAAGTTTGATTCAAAACCCAAATGAGTAAGTTTCCAACATCAAATTGTAACGTTCATATGTTTCCATTATTATGTTGTAATCCTGTTACCCTTCTGGATGGTGAGATAACTGATGAGATTCCAATCTACATTAGGATGAAGTTTCCCAAAGCCTAAAATCATTTGTTCTGGATAACATAGAGCAACAAACTAAGCCCAAAAACTTAAAGAAATGAGTTCTGTTTCGATCTCTAACATCACAAGGGTCTTAATGTAAACTCGGGTATAGATAAGGGAGCGATTTTGAGTGTAGCATGTTGTAGCTACAACTTTAGCCTATAGAAATAGCAGAGATTTGGAGAAAATAAGCATGGTCCTTGCAGCCTTTACCAACGTACGGTTACGCCTTTCAACTACACCGTTTTGTTATGAAGTACGTGTAGTGGATGTATTATGAGTAATTCCAACCTCTTTCAAATAATTTCATAGTGTCTGATTGAGAAACTTTATGACGTTGTCGGTACGAAATAATCATTACTGTAGCATAGAGCTACTTGAGCATGCATCAAAAAATAAACTTATGTTAATTTATGGAGCTTCATCTTTTGATCTCAAAAACTTTACCCAAGTAAAACGAGAATAATCATCAACGATGACAAAAATAATCTTTCTGTTATACGACTTCTACCCCAGGTCGGTTCCACACAAAGTCCGATATCAGAACATTTGAATTTTTCTTATTTGTACTAGATTTCAGGCTTATGTGATGGGATTCTTTCATATTTTTTCCGCAGTTGAACATGTCGAACATAAATATCTTTTTATACTTCAATTTGGTAGGTCACCTGTAGACAGACCTTGTTAGCGAAGCTGATTGATGGTACCAAAGTTTAAGTGAGAAAGTCAACGGTGCCATAACTAAGATTTTGTTTTTGAAGCTTTGGAGTGTAGACAAATTGGAAAAGACTTCATCATATTCTCCATTGAGATTGCATAAAGATTAAAACCATGAGAACCCAAAAGTAGATCAACACCTTCCAAGTTGCGTACAAAACAAGTGTGTTTTCTAAAAGCTACTTCGAGATCCGAATCACAAAATTGCCCAACGAAGAATAGATTATGACCTAGTCCTTCAATGTAGTAAACATGTGAAATAAGAATATTCCCTATTTGTAGATCTCCATATCCCATAATAGCTGCAAAATGATCGTTGCCAAATTGGACCGTTCTGATAAACATGGAAACAAAATTGATGAGCTTAGAACGGTGTCCAGTCATGTGTTTGGAACACCCAGAGTCTAAATACCAAAGAACAACTCGCGATCGTCATACGCGTCGTGAAACTCGGGTTGTTACAAAATTTGTCACTGTCAAACTCTATAACTTCTTTATTTGGTTCAACATTTGTAGAATTGATTAGAGAATTTATTGCATCAATGTTTGGTGAAGTACTTGGAGAAGGAGCATCTTTAACAATAGAAGAAGAGTATTTGCATTCGTCTGTGATCTGTTAGAAGAGAGTTGCAGCAGAAATGGTGAGATACTCAAATGGAGATTTGAAGTATTCAGAGAACATTGGTTGAACAGCAAATCACAGTCATTCATATAGGAGGTTTAGCTGATTTGACCGGCAATGGTTAAGCCACGAGTCCTTGACTAATGTGTCTAGAAGTCAAACCATGAAGATCGGGTCCTAAACCATGTTGTTCAAAACCCATTTGAGTAAGTTCATCAAATTGTACGTTCATTGTTTCCATTATTTATCTGGTCCTTTAGTTGTATATCCAGTACGCCTTCTTGGATGGTGAATAACTGATGAAGATTCCAATGTCTACTTTAGGATGAAGTTTCCCAAGATCCTCAAAATCATTTGTTGGATAACATAGAGCACCAAAAACTTGAAGATACTTGAGTTCTGGTTTGCGATCTCTAAGCAGTTCATATGGAGTCTTATTGTAACGGGTATAGATAAGGGAGCGATTTTGAGTGTAGCATGTTGTAGCTACAACTTTAGCCTATAGAAATAGCAGAGATTTGGAGAAAATAAGCATGGTCCTTGCAGCCTTTACCAAATTCGTACTTTACGCCTATCAACTACAACTCGTTTTGTTATGAAGTACGTGTAGTGGATGTATTATGAGTAATTACAACCTCTTTCAAATAATTTCATAGTGTCTGATTGAGAAACTTTATGACGTTGTCGGTACGAAGATATCTTACTGTAGCATTAAGACTGACTTGAGCTTGCTTCAAAAACTTTGTGTTCATTTTATGGGATGGATCTCAGCCTTGATCTCAAAACTTTACCCAAGTAAAACAGAATAAGTCATCAATAACGATTGACAAGAAAAAAGTCATTTTCTTGTTTAGTACTTTCTTTTCTACCCGCCATCGTCCACACAAAACCATATGCAACATTTTGAATTTTCTTATTTACTAGTTCAAGTTTTATTGTATGGGATTCTTCTAAACTTGTTCCCATTGACAATGTCGAACATAAAATACTTTTGTAATACTTCAATTGGGTAGCCCTTTGACGAGACCATTGTTAGCAAGCGATTGATGGCACCAAATTGTTAATGAGAAAGTCCAACGGGCCATAACCAAATTTTGTTTTTGAAGCTTATGGAGTAGTATACAAATTGGAAAAACTTCATCATATCCCATTGAGATTGCATAAAGATTAAAACCACGAGAACCAAATGAAGATCACACCTTCCAAGTTGCTACAAAACAAGTGTGTTTTCGAAAGCTACTTCGAGACCCGAATCACAATATTGCCAGCAACGGAGATAAGATGAAGACCTAGTCCTCAATGTTGTACACATGTGAAATAAGAATAATTCCTATTTGTAAGATCTCCATAAATTAGAAAGCTCAAAATGATCGATGCCAAATTGACCGTTCTGATAACATGGAAACTAAATGATGACTTAAGCACGTGTCCAGTAAGGTTTTTAGGAACACACACAGTCTAAATACCAAAGGAAAAACTTCTACAACTATACAAAATGAAAGAATAATAAACATATTGCTCCTATCATTGAGGAGTATGAGTCAGACAGTAATGATAAATATGTGATTCAACCTTTAAAAGAACAGGAAAGACCTAGTTCTTCTTTTGTTAAGCATGTAAAAACTCCTAGGGAAACTGTTAAAGAACAAAACACATATAGTCCAAGTCCTAAAGCTGACAAGAAAGATTGGAATGGTTTAATGTCCAAAAGGTTGGGTTTGGGATATGAATTTACTAAAAAGACATGTTTTATATGTGGTTGTTTTAGTCATCTTATTAGAGATTGTGACTTTCATGAGAAAAGAATGGCTAAACAAGTTGAATTGAACAAAAAGAAGGGTAAGGGTACTGGTCAAGGGGAGAATAGACCAGTGTGGAACAATGTGCAAAGATTGAATCACCAAAACCAGTTTGTTCCAACAGCAGTACTAACTAGAACTGGTAGAATTCCAGTTAATATTGCTAGCCATAATTTTAATAGTCAAGCAGTATCAACTAGTGCTGCTAGGAAAGTTAATGTTGTTAGACCCATTGTGAATGAAAACAGATCAAGAAATAATTTTCATAAGTTTCATTCACTTATCAGAAGGCCATTTAATAGAACAACAGCACCAATAACAAATTTTTCATATCAAAAAGTTAATATTGTTGAGGTAAAAGTAGTTAGTGTTGTTGGGGGAAAAAGGGAAACTGCTGTTAAGCCCTCAGCAGGTTGTAATTGGAGACCCAAAAGACATTACTGGAACAAATTCTCCAAATACAATGGTGGATCAAATTCTAGAAAATGTGTTAATTCTGAAGATCCACTAGGCAGACCCAAGCCCAAAATGGCTTGGGTCCCTAAGAGAAACTAATCTCTCTTATTTAATGTGCAGGATTATCCACAAAGAGCTTTAAAGAACAAAGGGATTGTTGATAGTGGATGTTCCAGGCACATGACTGGAAACAAGGCCTACCTTGCTGAATATCAAGACTATAATGGTGGCCCTGTTGCTTTTGGAGGTAGTAAAGGTTACATAACTGGTAAAGGTAAAATAAAAACAGGAAAGTTAGATTTTGAGGATGTGTGCTTTGTGAAAGAACTACAGCATTTCAATCTCTTTTCTGTGTCACAGATGTGTGACAAGAAGAACAAGGTTCTCTTCACAGACACTGAATGTCTTGTATTGTCTTCTGACTTTAAGCTGCCTGACGCAAATCAAGTATAACTTAAAATCCCTAGACAAAAAAATATGTATAGTTTCAACATAGAGAACATTGTTCCTTCTGGAGGTTTAGCTTGTTTGATTGCAAAGGCCACAATTGATGAATCTAACAAATGGCATAGGAGGTTGGGTCATGTTAACTTTAAAAACTTAAACAAACTTGTGAAGGGAAACCTTGTAAGAGGTTTACCTTCAAAGATTTTTCAAAATGACCACACCTGTGTTGCTTATCAAAAAGGAAAGCAACACAAGGCCTCCTGTAAGGCCAAATCAGTGAGCTCTATTAGTCAGCCCTTACAGCTTTTACATATGGACTTATTTGGACCTACATCTGTAAGGAGCATAAACCATAAGACTTATTGCCTTGTTATCACTGATGATTTTAGCAGGTTTAGTTGGGTGTTCTTCTTAAGAACTAAGGATGAAACTAGTGGAATCCTTAAGGACTTTATAAGACAAATTGAGAACCAATTAAATCAAAAAGTTAAAACTATTAGATGTGATAATGGTACAGAATTTAAGAACAGGGATTTTATTGAATTCTGTGGGTCAAAAGGGATCAAGAGGGAATACAGTAATGCCAGAACTCCACAACAAAATAGAGTTGCTGAGAGAAAGAACAGGACCCTTATTGAGGCTGCTAGAACAATGCTAGCAGATTCATTTTTACCTAACACTTTTTGGGCTGAAGCAGTTAGTACTGCTTGTTATGTCCTTAATAGGGTATTAGTGACCAAGCCTCAAAACAAGACACATTTTGAACTTATAAATGGTAAAATACCAATCATAAGCTATATAAGACCTTTTGGGTGCCATGTGACCATCTGGGCAAATTTGAAGGGAAGTCCGATGAAGGGTTTTTAGTTGGGTATTCCCTAAATAGCAAGGCTTTTAGGGTATACAATTTATAAACCAAGAGAGTTAAAGAAAACCTACATATAACCTTTTTAGAAAATAAACCAAATGTTGCAGGGAAAGGACCTAATTGGCTGTTTAATCTTGATTATTTAACTGATTCAATGAATTATCAGCTTGTGAGATCAGAGAATCAAGCTAACAAAACTGCAAGTCTAAAAGAAGCTAATCATAGTGCAGGTACACAATAGTTCCTCTTTTTTCCTACTTTATCTACTTTCTTGTTGAAGAGTGGATACAGAAGAGGAACTATTGACAAGACTCTTTTTATCAAGAAGGACAAAAATGATATCATGTTAGTAAAGGTTTATGTGGATGACATTATTTTTGGTTCTATAAAGAGGTCTTGGTGTGATGAATTTGAGGCATTGATGAAGAGTAGATTTCAAATAAGTTCTATGGGAGAGCTCACCTTCTTTCTTGGATTACAAGTTAAACAGAAAGAAGATGCTATTTTTATATGTCAGGATAAGTATGTTGCAGAGATCCTGAAAAATTTGATTTTGTTAGTGTGAAGACTGCCAGTACTCCTATTGAGACCCAAAAGTCTTTGACCAAGGATGAAGAAGCTGCTGATGTGGATGTACATCTTTATAGATCCATGATTGGCTCTTTAATGTACTTGAATGCTTCTAGGCTTGATATTATGTTTGCAGTCTGTGCTTGTTCTAGGTTTCAGGTAACTCCAAAGACCTCCCATCTTAATGCCATGAAGAGAATCTTTAGGTACCTAAAGGGTAAACCCAAACTGGGCCTTTGGTATCCTAGAGTGTCATCATTTAACCTGGAAGCCTACTCAGATAGTGACTATGCTGGAGTGAATCTTGACAGGAAATCCACAACAGGAGGTTGTCAATTTCTTGGCAGGAGACTCATATCATGGCAATACAAGAAACAGATAATTATGGCTACTTATACTACAGAGGCAGAGTATGTTGCTGCTGCCAACTGCTATGGGCAAGTATCATGGATTTAAAATCAAATGTTAGACTATGGGTTCAATTTTATGAACACAACGATCTACATTGATAATGAGAGTACTATATGCATTGTAAAGAACCCAATATTTCACTCCAAAACGAAGCATATTGAGATTAGGCACCACTTCTTTAGGGATGCTTATGAAAAGAAACTTATCCAGGTGCTGAAGATTCACACTGATGACAATGTAGCTAATCTTTTAACCAAAGCTTTTGATGTTAGTAGGTTTAATTTCTTGATTGTTAACATTGGAATGATCAATCTATAGCTGCATTAGTTCAGGGGAGGCAAGTTAGCATGTTACTTTGTTGTATAATTTGTAAAATGATCTTAGTTAGCAGATGGATTCTAGTTCATTAGATGATTATTTCGAGTTCATTATTTACTTTGGAATAAAGATTGAGGGCTACATATGGTGTTAGGTTAGTTAGTGCTGCCAGTCTTGTTAATACTGCCAGGCCAACACTTAGTACTGCCCGGCTTGGTTAGTGCTGCTCAAAAGCATTTAACTATGGTGTTGATGCTTGGATTGGGTCAAAGATGCAGTTTGGATTGGATTTGAGGGTACTACACGGAAACTAACAAGTTAGTACTGCCAGGCAAAGTTAGTACTACCAGACAAAGTTGGTGCTGCCAGGCAAAAGTTTTTGCTGCTTGTTACCGTTACTACTGTTGGTGAGCATAACAGATTTTCATTAATTAATTATAACCGTTGAGATATTTCCGCCAACAACTTGCTTATAGGAGTCTATGACTTGTAAATTTTTGATCTTTTCTTCTATAATACTCTTCCTTTAAGATAAAGATTCAAGTTTATTCAGTCGGTCATCTCAAACCCTAAAGCACATCTTTATAAAATCTCAATTAACTTTTCCAAACCCTCAAATTCTCACAATCGAACATATCCCACACCTTATTCACCCTTTTCAACACATCTATGGCTGATTTGGAATTTTCGATCAACATAACATGGTCGCGTGTTTTGAGAAGACAACAGGAAATTCAGAATTTCATGAGATAGTAGACTTTCTTACATCAAGTTTGATACATCATGCTCTCACTGTAAGTCCTACTATCTATATTTCTTATATTGAACAGTTTTGGAACACTGCTAGTTCCCAAACAGTCAATGATGAGAAGCAAATTCATGCTACTGTTGATAGCAAGGCAGTAGTAGTAACAGAAGCATCAATCAGAAGTTCTCTTCTCCTTAATGATGCTGATGGTACTGCTTGCCTAATAAATGAAGCTATTTTTCAAAACCTTGCATTGATGGGGTATAAGGGTGAACTTAACAAACTAACTTTTCAAAAGGCCCTCTTTTCTCCTCAATGGAAGTATCTGATACATACCATCCTTTATTGCCTAAGTTCAAAATCTACAAGCTGGAATGAGTTTTCAACAAATATTGCTTCAGCTGTTATATGTTTGGCAACAAATCAAAAGTTTAATTTTTCTAAACTTATTTTTGATGGTATGTTGAGGAACTTGGATACTTCTAAAAAGAAATTTCTTATGTATCCAAGATTTTTAATGGTGTTCTTAAATAATCAAATTGAGCTTGGTGAACCGTTTAATGATATTTATGTTACACCAGCTCACACTCAAAAGGTTTTCTTAAACATGTCCAGGAAAGGTGTAAAGTTTTGAGGAAAATTAACTCCACTCTTTGATTCCATGTTGGTGCCACACCAAGCACCTGAGGGTGAAGGTTCAAAACAACCCACTGAACCCCAACCAATACCTTCTCCTACTCAACCTAGTACAGGAGACCAACTTTCTGAGACTTCCTCATCATCTAGCCATAACACTACCCAAGACTCTATGGACTCTTCAGAGGGTACTAATGGGAGTGTAAGGGATCAGGTTCAGCCATACCATAATACTCCTCTTTCAGGTGGTCCCACATCTGATAGAGCTGAGGGTGGCATGACCTTAGAAGGGTTATCTATTCTTTGCACTAACTTGTCAAACATGGTTCTTGCTTTGGAAGCTTCTAAGGATGCTCAGGCTGCTGAAATAATTATTTTAAAGACAAGAATCAAGAAGCTGAAAAAGAAGAGTCACCCAGTTATCTCACACCACAGGGCATGGTTAAGGAGTGTGTCTAGGTTATCTATGAAGAGAAAGTTGGGAAGGAAGGAGTCGGTATCCAAACAGGGGAGGAAAAATGCCAAACCTGAACCTGAACCAACTTTGGATGCCTTTGATGACCTTGATGCTGATTGTAGGGATTACATGGAAACAGAGGATGTTGTAAAAGAAGGAAGTCAAAGTAATGAAACTGAGGAGCTTAACAAGGGCAGTGGTAAGAAAGGAGGAAGTACTGAAGGACCAGTTAGTATTGCTGTACCTAAAACAGTTAGTACTGCTAGGCCAGAACTTAGTACTGCTAGGCGAGATGTTGATGCTGCTAGGCAAGAAGATAGTGTTGTTGAGCCTAAAACTTTTCCTACAACAACAAGTATATTTGATGATGAAGATATCACCATGGCTTAAACTTTGATTAAGATGAAAGAAGAGAAAGCTAAGGAAAAAGGAGTGTCAATTAAAGATATTGAAGATTCTTCAAGACCTGCAAGATCAATCCTAACCCTGAAGCCACTTCCAACAATTGACCCTAAAGACAAAGGCAAAAGTGTCTTAGAAGAACATGAGCCTGCAAAGAAGATGACTAGAGGTTATTTTAATGCTGCTCAAATTGCAAGAGATGCAGAATTTGCCAGACAGTTACAAGTAGACTTGCAAGTAGAGGTAGAAAGGGAAAGACAGAGGGAAGAAGAAGCATCTAAGGCTGCTATAGCTGAGGTGTATGATGAAGTTCAAGCAGGGATTGATGCTGATGCATTGTTTGCAGCCAAGCTTCAACAGGAAGAAAGAGATGAGTATACAATTAAAGAGAAAGAGCAAAGTTCTTGGCTGAAACAATTGCTGCTCAAAGAAAATTCAGAGATGCACAAAGATCTGCTGAGATTAGAAGTAGACCACCAACTAAATCTTAATTAAGAAATTTGATGATGACATATCTGAAGAACATAGGTGGTTACAAACACTCTCAGCTAAAAGCAAAGTCATTTGAAGAAATCAAAGGTACGTATGAAAGACAGAAGAAGTTTGTTCAAGATTTTGTTCCTATTGGTTCTGCTAAAAAAGAAGAATTGATAAAGAAGATGAATGAGAAGGCAACTGGTGAAGATACTTCAAATAATGAGAAGGTTCTTAAAGAACTTGATAGTACTAAAGTTGAAGTTAAGCAAGAAGGACATGAAGATAGTACCAGAAAAAGACTAGGCAGAAGACTTAAGATGAAAGCTACAAAGAAGTCTAAAAGGCAAATGACAGACTCTGATCTTGAAGAGGAAGAACAACTAAAAGCTTTTCTTATGATAGTTCCTGATGAAGAAGGAATAATAGATTATGAAGTCCTGGAAAAGAGGTTTCCAATTATTAACTCGGAATCAAAATTCTATGAGTTTGACAGACATGGAGCAGAGTGCATCTACTACAGAATCTTTAGATTTGATGGAAGTTCTAGGTGGATTAAAACCTTTTCTGAAATGGTGACAAGGTTTGATAGGCTAGATCTTGAGGAGTTATATAATCTGGTGATGAAGAGATTTGAAACAACTACTCCATAAGGTGTTGATCTAGTTTTTTGGGGAGATTTAAGGACCATGTTTGATGCAAATGCAGAAGATAAACTCTGACAGAATCAAGAAAAATGCAATCTTAAGAGCTGGGATTTATATAAAAATCGTGGTGTTCATACCTTGATACTGGAAGATGGTACTGAGATTCATATACTTGCAGAAAGGAAGTAACCACTCATAAAAGAAACACTTGAAAGAATGCTTTCTTTAAGGTTAGTAGCTGGGACTGCAAGTGAAGATGCTTATACTCTGCTTAGATTAATTCAAAAGCAGATTGATGAGCATGAAAGCCATGATGGAGGAGAGAAGGATCTTTAAGTGTTGGTTTTATCACCACACAATAAATGGTCATCAGTTCACCATGTCTAACAGACATCAAGAACTGGCTAGTCCAGAGCAAATGGCTTCTGGTAAAGACTTCTAAAATCCGTTAATAGCTGATAGTTTGCTAAAAACTATATGGTTCTCAACTCATCATGCTTCACAGTTAAGAGTTGGCTAGTCCAAAGCAAACGGCTCTTGGTAAAGACATCTCAAATCCGTTAATAGTTGATAGTTTACTCAAAACTATATGCTTATCAATGCACCATGTTATTACAATGAAGCATTGATTATTCCAGAGCAAACGGCTACTGGTAAAGAAACATCAAATCCGTTTATGGCTAGCAGTTTGCCAAAAACTACAAAGCCAACTTAGTTGGTGTTGCTGTGTAGCTGTGTTGCAAGATTGTTGAGATGCTGTAATGAGAAGTTAAAGAATTTCAAGATTTCTAAGAGTTCAAGTTCATCAAAGAAAGGATTAAAGAATAATAGTGTGTTTGAATTCATCCTCCTAACGTTCAAGAAGCTTATACTAAAGAAACATGAAGGTTAACAAGTAAACAATCATGTTTAGGGGAGGATTGTTGGGATTCAGAAGTCTCTACAACTTATTGCTGCTAGTTGTAGTTAATATTGTTAGTAAAGACTTAGTGCTGCTGATAAAGATTGTTGAAAATAGACTAAGTATTTAGTACTGGTAGTTATAATAGTTAGTACTGCCAGTACATTGTTAGTACTGCCAGTATAGTTAGTGTTGTCAGTAGTAAGTTAGTATTGCTAGCATATGAAGTTAGTACTGCTTATATGATATGCATGAGATATATTAGGAATAGATATGCATGATCACATAACGCGTTTTGTAAGCCCATTAGGGTTTCCTCGGTGTATAAAAGGAACCCTACGGCATTAGTTAGATATAAGTTTCATATACAAGTTTCACCAAGATATATAGTAAGTAATCTGTAATCTAGCAGATTAATAGAAATCAAAGTTTTGTTTTATTCATTGTTCTTCTTAGCAGTATAAGTTAGTTTTTGCATAACTTATATTGTTCATAGTCATTGTTTCTCTTATAGTTAGTTTGGATCTATCCAGATTAGCTACCACCCTTAACAGGCTAGAAAGATCGATTTAGACCGGGATCAACATAAAACAATTTCAAATCTCGGAGCACATGTGTAAGGGAAGTATTTCAAAATGTGTATATCAAAGGTTTTATGGTTCGATCTCTATACCAACAACCAATTAACTCACGACGTCGATGAAGTCATAAGGTGGTTAAGGTTAGGTATAAGTCCTATGATCCAACCAGAACCGGAGGGATCTACCCAAGGACAATCCATAGTTAGAAATAGTAGTCCTTAGGTATGATTTGGAGAAGAATGAGAAACGGGAATAATGCCGACTAAGACATGAGTTAACACTAGAACAATCACAACAAGGTGTTAGTAATGACGTCTTGGTAAGCATTGAAGGGGTTGAAGAATTAAAAAGAAATGTATGGATAAAGGGTGAAAAGAAAGAAGCCCTCAACACAACTTAGGCAGAATCTGGGTCAATACATAATCTATCAAAATCATAAAGATGATTGTTGGTATTGAAGAAAGTCATCATGGACCCAGTGATGCAATGCACAACCCTTCCCAGCCATTCGAGTTTCTCTCAAAAAAAACTTGTCTCATTTGGGGGGGGGTGTCAAAAGAATCTTGTCCTCATTTGTCATGAGATACACACGTTATCTATTGATATCTCACTTGAGATTTGTTGAAATTGAATAGGTGGCGTCAGCTCCGCCTCCGATTACTAAAACAAAGTGCACAAATCGTGTCAAGCCAAGAGAGATTCAAAATAAATATCTCATTAGGACACAATGACAAAAATACAAATTGTTATTTATCAATATAACATTTGGTATCAAAGAGTCCTACGCATTATCCTTGAGATCTTGCCAGAACATTCAGAGTGATACTCTCTAGTATTCACAGTGACGAATGGAAATCCTTCTAGAGTCAACCTCAAACAGCTCTGCGGTAGGTGACTTGCAAGATTCTATATGAATCGAGCTTGTGACAACTAGATATCGATTTGGTCTAGTATATGAATTGACGACTCAATCAGAAAGATGGTAAATATCTGATTCACTCTTACCATGTTGTTTGCTTTGAGACGCTTCGGTAACGAGAACCGCCAGTACAGCTATGAAACCCTGTCAAGAAGATTCATATGAATTCTATCTGATCACAGGCAATATTTATAATGATTAACGGGGAACCGTGGTTATTGTAACCGTATTCGACAAAGTGACAAAGACACTTTCGTCCATATCTGTTGTTTATCACTAACCTTTTTAAATGCAGATTAATACGTCGGTGTTGCAACGTGGTACCAGCGAAGTTGGATTCATCACCACATGCTCATACTCAAGCTTTCGAAGTCAATCATTCAGCATCAAGATTGTTGATACTAAACTTCCTCAAAGATCTTCAAAGTCAAATCAAGAATCGTATTTTGGGGAGATTGTTAGCCTTATGATCATATAAATTAAACAAGAATGCAATAAGTATGAGTATGTCGGTCAAGAGCACAAGTTGATCAAGAAAGTCAAATCGAGATGATTCAAGTCAAGGAGATGATGCAAGATGAAAGATCTCAAGAACTTAAAGTCAAAAGATGAAGGCTCAAGATCAAGATCACATAAACGACACAGAAAGAATGTCATCGGTCGTCTAAAGCATGAATGAATAAAGACATTACAAACAAGAAAAGACAAAGACAAGACCAATGAAGGCAAAGCTCAAACGCCATATCTTCAACATTGGGGAAGATAAAGTCAAATCAAGATAACCTCCATCAAGAACGTCAACGTTGGGGAGATCAAAGAAGACCTCAACATTGGGGGAGATTGTTAGCCTTATTTTTATATAAGTCGAACAAGAATGTTATCGATCGTCTTAGTCGTAATTAGTGTTGCTATGTAATAGGCTAATCGGGATTAACGGGCTTGGACTTTAAGCTGATATTGTCTATGTTTCAGGCTCAAAGCCCAAGACAAGCCAAGCCCGACCCAAGTAGTAAGCCCATACGCCATCTAGTAGGCTAAGGGTATAAATAGGACCCTCTCCACACATGGAGAAGGTGTTGGTTACATTTGTATGTGTTTCATCCCAATCTAATATTTCTCTCTTTGTTTCTCTCTCTAGTTTCTCTCTCTACTTTTCTTTCTTTCTTTCTATGCTTATTTCGTGTCTTGTGGCTTATTGGTAGTGCTTATTAGTTGTGTTTGGATCTTAGTTATTTGGGATAACAGGGGGGTACTAGAGCCTTCCTTTTGGTTGGTTTACAACTAAGTCCCTATATTTAATCGTTAACGACCGTTAGCCAACAACCGTTAAGTAACTATTTAATTAACGACCGTTATGTACTTATCGTGAAATGATAATTAATATAATACAATAATATATTAATTACATTATATAAATTGAATCTAAACGTAACGTGTACGACCCCATAGGCTCACGTAATTTCTGAACATATATTTTGTTGTGATATGGACATATCCAACAGTTATGGGTTCTTGTGTTATAAGAAAAATTGTTAACGCTACATCACTTTTACGTATGACACTAGACTCATGACACCATAAGCATATGGTGCTTTTGATGCTTTGGCTTGATAACTATTTTCCAAATTTGACGATAGTTAATCAAGAAATGATTTGAAGACATTAATTAAATATGTTTAATTTTATGTCAAAATCTACATGATAACAGTTTTGATTGGAAAAGAAAACTGCTTTTAACAAACTAATAAATTAATGACACATAAATATAAGCATAAAATTAGTCGTCTCAAACTATTCTTGAGTTGATAACTATATCCATCTTGTCCAAATTGGACGATATTGTAGATGACAAAGGACACTCGGTTGCTAGATTGCCTGTTCAAAATAGAACCAACGAATTTAGGACTTACGGAAAAAGTATGTGCTAATACGAAATTGACACGCCAACGATGGTTAAACAGTTAGTAAAATTTCTCCATATATGCAGCCACACGAAGAACCTAGGTTTTTTATAAGGGTGTTGCATAAAAAACTTTGTGAAACTCTTGCCAATTATACATGGCAATGGTTACTTGGTAAAGATGGTATGTTTTCTGTTAGTGATACTCGAATACACATTGACGCCATCACTCTCCCAATCAACAACTATGATTCTCTTTGGTCCAATCTTCTTCCTATAAAGGTGAACATCTTTATTTGGAGACTTTGTTTGGATCATCTACCGCATCGTTTGAATTTATCTTTACGCGGATTAGAGATAGAATCTCTTCGTTGTCCTTCTTGTAATACAGGAATCGAGTCAGCTGATCATATCTTCTTCACATGCTCGTTTGCAAAGGAAGTTTGGAAGCTAATTTTGAGATGGGTTGATTTCTCAGCTCAACAACTTATCTCGTTTTTAGATTGTCGTTCGTGGCTTGGCTCGTTTTCAGGGTCCAAGATTAAATGTGATCGTCTCCTGGTGATTATTGCTGCTACATGTTAGACGCTATGGAAATATCGGAATGCAATCATATTTTCTTCTCATCAAATGAGAAAATGTGATATTTTTGATAATATTCGTTTAGTTTTATTTTCATGGTTAAAGAATAGAGGAAATCACTTGACAAATTAGCAAGATTGGTTAAAAACTACATTGTAATCTTTTTCCTAGCGCCTTGCTAGCTTTTATTTAAATTGTGTTTTGCTGTTCAAAAAAAAAATACTCCCTCCGTCCCATATTAAGTGTCCATTTTTGACTTTTTGAATTCTTTTTTCATCAACTTTGACCGTAAATATTTTTCTTTATATTATATAATGCTTACTGAAAATTATACCAATGAAAAATACATTCGAAACTCTATCCATTTATATATTTTGCATTGAGTATCATATAACATAAGAATAAATAATTAAGGTCAAAGTTGAAGAAAAAAGACTTTAAAAAGTCAAAAATAGACACTTAATATGGGACGGAGGGAGTATTCTTTTATCACAAGTATTAAAATTTGCACTATTAAAATTTTTTGGACTAAAGTTGCATCATAAAAAAATAACACAAGTATATTGTTGGACGTTGCATGTACCAAAAGATGACACTTTTCAGAGAATTTTACACGTCTTGACTCGAAATCGGGTGTGGTACTATGCATGTAGATCCTTCCCAGCCACACACACCAAAAAGATCAAACCCAAATAAACAAATTCTTTTTACAATAATTATTTCAACACAAATTCACATCAAGAACACCACATGACCAAACCATACGTTTGGTAATGTTCTTTGCCAGACGAGCGCGCAAAACCACTCACGAGCGTGGTGGTGGTGATGTTATAGGGGACCACGCGTACGGTGTTAAAATCGTCCCTATTATGATGAGCCTTAGGGATGATTGCATGAAATGCTTGCCGAAAATTGTGAATGAAATGCTTTCCAAAAATGGAAGGCGAGTTCAAATACTTGCGGAAAATGGCAGTGGTATATTTTGATTTAACAAAATATTTACCACCAGTAAATTATTCCGTTGCTAGCAATGAAATGGCAGCTTCTTTTGTTCAATGAACACTTTCTGTTGATAAAAATTCCATTCCTAGATTTCGCTCTATAGAAATTAGGCATCTTTTTTATTTGTAAGCTTGAAATCATTTTATTTAATTACCGGTATCAAGCACGTCCGGCTAAACTAATTACATTCATGTTTTCATGGATACAAATCACTTAATTAGCATGCATGCATAATCATAAAGATCAACGTAACCACCATTTACCATAATCATCATCACTTGAACTACCATCACCACAAAAGCTGAACACAATAAGTTCTCGGCCTAGCTCACAAACCATTCGAGGCACCGCAAGATAATCTCGACACAAGGGGCACGCTGTGTGCTGGTATTCAACGCAACGATCTAAGCATTTACGATGAAACAGATGCTTACATCTCAACACTTGAATCTCATCATCTTCTTCAATAGTGGACAAACACACTGCACAATCCAGGGGCTCTACTGAGCTCCAGTCGTTAACAAACCGGCTAGCCTCATTCTCTAGTCCGTCCTCTTTGGGCACGTGATATAATGTTCGGTGGTTTAAGAACGAGAGGTGGATTAAGAAATCCCAAACCCTGTTAAGATAAGATGTAAATGATGACAAACTCCGTATCGAAACATAAAACATATTTAGATTAAGCAAGATTTGGATTTGATAAAGCCAATAATCTCTGTTATTTTCTAGCCTTTTGCTAGTTTCATGTTTAATGAATTTTTACTAAGATAAAATTGAAATTTGGATCTGTTTTTATAGGGTGTTTCAAATGAGTTGTTGTGATTCAGTATGGTGGTGTTACATTTATAAGCTAGCAGCTAGTGTAGTTGTGTATTTATATGGAAGGGATACATGTCAGATATGGCGGAGTATAGAGAAACATTTGAATTGGTCATATTTATAAGCATACATGGCCACTACCTCTAAAAAATATCGTTACTAGTTAAATATCATATCTCCTAACTACTTATAAGTCCTGTTTACGCACAAAATTTATACATGAATTAAATTTATTTTAAAATTTTAGTTAAGTATATACGAACATATAAAAATTTGCTCATGTTTGAAATTTTTGTTTTTACGTAAAAAATGTCATTATGTATTAATATCGATTTATATTTTGTAAAAGATTTGTGCTGGAAGAAAGATTTAAGGGTTAAGTCTATATAACACTTTCTGATAGTTGGAATAGTTGGTTGCAACACCCCTATTTGATCTCTTTGTAATTCTTTTTCTAGCTTCTTGCTAGTTGGTTTTATAATAGTTGCCGTTTTAAAAAAAAAAGTCTATATATTACCAACATACTTTCTGAATTTTACACATATAGATAATCAACTTTGAATATTATCAATATAGTTATTGGAACCGGCTAATTTGTAATGATATAGGTATTATGACCTGCTGACTTTTCCACATAATTAAACATTTTCTTTTTTTCCATGTGTATACTCTAATTAATTTTTTGGGAAGTGATTTATGCATTATTTTTGTAGCTATACACCACTAAATGACACCGGTAATGCAAACAATACAACACCGGTATGCACGATTAGTGGTGTATGGCTAAGAAAAAGTGATGCACAAATCACTTCCTTAATTTTTTCAACTTTTTTGTTAATAGTTATAAAATATTTTTATTCTCATCTCACCTTTTGTTAATAGTTACTGTATAAAATATTTTCATTCTTATCACAACTTGCAACTACATCTTCTTGTTTCCATAAATCACGTCACCACCCATCAAACCATATTACATATTTTTTGTTTCCATAAATCACGTCACCACCCATCAAACCATATATTTTCATAAACACATGTTTCAGAAACTTCTTGTTAATTCCTTTAATAACTTTCTCTTCAGCTTCATGATCCAAACAAAGCGGATCAGTAGTAGCGGCGGCGTAACCTGACTCAAAAACCATCGCCGTACGGACGATCGAAAAAATGGGGGGCCGTATACAACGCCTGCGTTGCGCTAATCATTTTCTTATCCTTCCTCTAACAGTGATAAACATTCTCACGAATCCAGATCTTAACAACAAACAACCCTAAAAAATACAAGAAAGTAAGAAGATCTCAGATTTGATAATTTCAAGACAAAACATCTATACCAAAACCCATCATTTATCTTTAATAAAAACTCAAAACAAAAATATATAACACCTACCGGAGATCTCTTTATGAGATTTTGAAGCCATAATTCTTTGTTTGGTGTTCGATGTATAATTTGATTTTATTTTATTACTGCAAAAAAGTAACCAGGAATTTTGTCGTTTTGAGCTATCGAGGAGTGGGATTTATGTTTTTTCGATGGATTTGTTTTTATAAGATGGGATTTCTGGTAAATGGGTTTGTGACAATAGTGAATAAGATGGGATCTCGTTTAATTCTATTAATAAAAAGAAGCCTAAGTAAGAGAATGATTTTATATTGAGGACTAAAAGTACAAGTCTAATTAAGTAAAAAATGAAGTGTCGATGATGTGTCAGTCATTTTTTGTTTCAACCGGTAGCATGTGGTGATAATGACTATATCGTCACAAATTTAAAAGTTTCAATGACTATTTTGGTAATAAAATAAGTTGCTTACCTAGATCGGTAAAAAATGAAAAGTTCGTTGGTAATATATAGACTTAACCCAAGATTTAACTTTGTTTAAGTGACGTGCATGTTGAGGTTTATGTTGTTTAAATTTAACTATTATATCATGTTGTACCCAATATGTGAGTTTAATAGCACATTATTAACGTTGATAAAGTTAAATTATACAGTTTTTTTAATTGTTTTTTCAGATATCCTTATATAAACTTTAAATAAGAATTACATTACTCGTTGTTATAAGTACAATTGCCCAAAAAAATTCATATCACAGTGTTATAAGTACAATTGCCCAAAAAAAATTCATATCACAGTAATTCATGCTTATATTTGATATTTATATTTATGTTAATAATAATTTTTATTAATTTAGCCGCATTTAATATTTAAACCCGTTGATATCATGTTATACACAATATGCGAGTTTAATAACACATGATGAACGTTGATGAAGTTAAAATATATGGTTTTTTAAATGTTTTTCCAGATATCCTTGTATAAAATTTAAATAAGAACTACAATATTAGTCGTTGTTATAAGTACAATCGTGTATATTTGTTTTCATATCACAGTAATTCGTGCTTACATTTGATATTTATATTCCTGTTAATAATAATTTAGCCGTATTTAATATTTAAACCCGTGTATGATATTGTGTTATACACAATATGCGAGTTTAATAACACATAATGAACGTTGATTAAGTTAAAATATAAAGTTTTTTTAATGTTTTTCAGATATCCTTATATAAACTTTAAATAAGAATTATATTAGTCATTGTTATAAGTACAATCGTGTATATTTGTTTTCATATCACAGTAATTCGTGCTTGCATTTGATATTTAAATTCCTGTTAATAATAATTTAGCCATATTTAATATTTAAACTCGTGTACGCATGTGATAAACTTATAAAATAGAATAACAATGAGTCTTTATTGAACGCATATAATAAAAATAATTTTTTTTCGGATATTCTTACTTAAACTCATAAAGAGGAAAAACATAAGTTGTTCGTATACGTACAACAACGTGTATTTATTTACATACACAATAATTCGTACTTTCATTTTGACATTAATACTTTTGTGCATATATATGGTGTATTTTTAAAACAACATATATGTTGTATTTTTAAAGTATAAAGTCTAGGGGTAGAAAATCTAAGTATAAAGTCTAGGGGTAGAAATTCTAAGGGTTTATTTGTATATTTTTTGAGGTTATTAAAAACCATAAAAACTTATAAATTTACACTTAACTCTGTATAATTAATTTAAAATTAAACAACTAAATTTTGATTAATTACCTTCTTTTTTTTAAGTTTTTTGTTTTCACAAATTTGACACTTATATTTTTGTGTTTTTTCCCCACCAAATTCTTTTACCAAAATTTTTAATTTTGACCAAATTGAATTCAATTTTGACTTTTTTTAACTAATCAGGTCGCATATTTTGTTTACACGTCAAAATCAACCGACCTGATTGGTCTAATCTTTTTCAGTAAAACTGATTTGCTAAGAAAACTCTAAAATGATGTCATTCTTTTATTATATAAAAGATTTGTACTAGTATGTAAAAAAACGAACTTACAAACAAAAAAGAAAATTACCGATACTAACTTATCCATGTTTATTATCTATATTTAACTATGTAACATTTGTGCAGAAAGTAATACAAAAATGTGAGCCACACTATTCATAAGCCAACAAAAAAAGTGAGTCATTACAAAAAATTAGTTGAATTATTCACATTTTTAAGGTTAAATGTCCACGCTTAAAAATGTGTAAAATTATAATGGCTACACTTTGTTATATGCGGTAATAATGGGTGTGATAAATTTTCCTACACATATAAGTGTGGAAATATTATCAAAATAACTATAGTTAAAAGTGTGAAAACATTTTTTGAATGTCCACACCTAAAAGTGTGACAAATTTACAAAACATGTAAACATTGTTAATTATTCACACATAAAAGTGTGAAAAAGTATCAAGTTGTCTACACTAATAAGTGTGGCGTTTTAATAAAAAAAATATTCACTTTTAAGTGTAACTTTTTTGTAATTGTACACATTTATATGTGTGGATTATTTTTTTAAAGATTTGTGACACATATAAATGTGACAAAATTTTGATCAATATAAAAAAAAGTCAACGGTTAACTATACCGTGGTGAAAAAACCGTGGAGAATTCAACTTTTTTTGTAGTGAGTCGTTACTGTTCATAAGCCTAAAAAAGTTGCATTAGCGCGGAGCAATCAGCTTTTATTAAGGGTAGGAATATCCTTGACGGTCCTCTCGTTTTGAACGAAGTTATAAATTGGTATCATAAACGTAAGAAAGAGCTCATGATTTTCAAAGTTGATTTTGAGAAAGCGTTCGACTCCTTAAGATGGGATTTTTTGGATATGATTATGGATAAGTTCGGTTTTGGGTTGAAGTTGCGCTCTTGGATCTATGGCTGCCTCCAAAATGTATGTTCCTCTGTTTTGGTTAATGGATCTTGTTGGTCCTTGACAATCGTGTAACATCTGATATATTAACCACGAGACCCATTTGGCTAACTGATAACACCATTTGTACTTTTCAACGTTCATAAATCTTATTAGAAATGAATCAAATATTTATAAGTGCATCCGGTTGTTTGCGAACCAACAACCGGGATATTGAATGACAAATAAAACTCCCATTGTTCATAGCTTTACTCATGAACCAATGGGAGGAGAACCATATCACTATAATATTACATTGTGTGTTTTCTGTGTAAGAATCATTAACATATCTCTATACAAGTGTGCACTATATAGGAGGGGAAAGGCAAAGCTTCCAAGAGAAGATTTTAATAAAGTACTAAAGCAAATAGTTATTTTAACTATTTGCTTTATAGCTACCTAGTACTTTATAACTACTCATGTACCTTTTTGTCTTCCTTGCTTTTTGCATTTAGAAAGTTCCCACCAATATCTTCACGTCTTCACTTTAGAGATGGTCTTCGGGAGTTAGTGAGTCATTTGCCAATACTCATTGACTCCATCATCCTGATCTTGGTTCTTTCTTCACTCGTTGAGGTCCGCCTCAGGTTATGATGAGTCTTTCTTCTAGACTCTAAAGATTATCTTGAGGATGACTCGCTGAACTTATTTAAGTTTAGCGACTTTTTTTCTACTTAGGATATATTTCATACAAATCCTGTACAAGGGACAATTAGACACTGAATTAGCCCAACAATCTCCCCCTATTTGGATAGAAATATAGCCTAAGTCAATTAGCAGCAAGTGATCAAAATGGCTTCTTCTTGCATACTAAGTTACAACAAAGAGACAACAATAAGAATACAACTTTCTGAAATTTTGTTATTGATGTTTGATGAACATTTGTTCAGACTTGATTCATCATCTTCTTTAGTTCAATGCTTCTTTGTCTTTGACTTTATTTAGCCTCTGAAGAACCTTCAAGATGACTACCTAATACACTTAGTCTATTTTATGTTCAAATCCTAGTCAAAGACTATTGGGCATTAAATTTGCCCAACGTTCTCCCCCTATTTGGATATACAAATAGCCTAAGTGAGCGTAACAGCTTCTTCTTACAATCTGATATACAACAGAAAGTGAAAAATAACAAGATACATACTGATTATTCTTTGTTTTTATGTTGCAAAAGAATAAAAAAGGCTAAACATTAAAGATCAATGAACCTTTTTAATATCAGGTTCACGGGCAAAGAGTTTGTCTTCAAAGTTCAGCAACAACGGGGGTTCATTGACTAGTGATCGGTTCAGCTTAGAGTTAAGTGCTTGAAAAACTTCAGAGGTTCGCTGACCTTGTGGTATGCTGACTGGGGGTTCGCTGACTAGAGAGTAGAGTTTTCAGTTCAGTGGACTGACTTTGGTATGTGTGCTGACACCCTGGTTCAGTGGGCTGGTGGTTCTGTGGTATGTGTTATTTTCAGCAAGATGGTGGGATGGATCTGGTATGTGTTAGGGGGAGAGTTCAGCGAGGGGTTTCAGTTCAGGGGTAGTGATTTGTTCAGCTCCTTGGGTTTAAGTTGTGTTTCAGGGCGGGTTTTAAACTTTCAAACTGTGGTGATCAGTCACTGCCTGAAGTGTTTACTGATAAATACAAACTACCTGAATACACAATAATCCCAAAACTTATATCCCTGATATGATAACCCATTCCTTTTAATCAACTCCTTTACTCTACACATGGAACGTAGTTTTCTCATAACCCCTTCACGCTTCACCTCAAGTTCCATCTAACTCTTTTTTGAGTTTATAACCACAGCAACCATAATCCCTTTTTAATTCCATTATTCATAAATAACAACAGATGTCTGCGTTATTCACAAATAAATGCAACCAATATCTTCTATCCACCTAAACAACTAACCGTATCCCGTTATCCTTATTCATATCAATCAACAGTAATACCCGACAAAAAAAATCCACAATGATTACCACGCGTCTTCATACAAAACCCTTATACACGAACAAACACCCTCGTTATATAAACTACAAAGAACCACTACTCGACAAATCTCTACCAAATTTTGTGTCTTGATTGATTTATGATTTGGGCTCATGATGTTCTTGATGTTGTCGTGTTTTTTATGGATTTTGTTTGTAGTTTATGATAGGTGTTTTTGGTGAGTGTTGAATTTGGGTATTTATTTCGGTGTATCATGGTTTTTATTTAAAGGAATATTTGTTTTATGATGTGTGAGTGGTTTTTTGTTTTTATGGTTTGATTTGTTTGTGTGAATGGTGATTTTGTTTGTGTGAGTGGTGATGTGAGGATAGGTTTAGCATTGAAGTTCTTATCCGTGTGTCTTTCTCCCCCTCAAAAAATGCATCTGGAGTAGCAATTTTTGAAGGCTTTACACATGGATATTTTTCACCGTTTTTAGGGATTGAATCCCTTGATCGAATTGCTTCGATACTAAGGTTTGATCCTTAGTTTTTTTGGGGGGTTTGAATACCCATGTTTGGCCTCAAGTTGAAACCTTGTGGATTGACCAACTTAGTTGGCATTATAGTTTTTGGCAAACTATCAGCCATCAACAGATTTGTTAATTCTTTACCGGTAGCCGTTTGCTACGGAATAGCCAATTCTTTCTTGCCGTTTAGGCATGGTGAATTGATTACCATTTTTGGTGCGGTGGTAAAACTGACACTTGATGAACTTTTAGCACTATGGCTATCCTGTTCCTGGATCTGTAATGCTTTAGCCATAAGGCAAGGATATTCTTTCTTTTTCTGTTTCGATTTTACTCGGATTAAGCATTAAGTTTACAAACTCAAGCTCTTATTACAACAAAGAATACAATAATACAGAGATAAATACAAATCCTTTGTTGCAGTTGAAAAGGACTAGAGGACTTTAAACATTTAAGACCTCTTAACGTTTTGATATTGTTTTGATGAGGTTAAGATACATAACTAAAGTCTCTGTGAGATCAGAGGTTTGCAAACCTTAGGATGTGTTGATATCTGACCTTGGGTGTGCTGACTTTGGATCAGAGGTGCGACCTGACCTTTGGTGTGCATACTTGGGCTCGTAAGCTCAGAGGGCTTGTAAGTTCAGTGGTCGTCTAGTTCAAGTCAGCTGTGGGTTCAACTAGGTTTAGTTCAAAGGTCATATCAGCGGATACTGGTTAAACTAAGTTGCCGTTTCAATGATAAGTGTTCGCTGATGAGGGTATGGGGGTTCAGTCAGAGATAGATCATACCCACTTAGGCACAATCACACAAACATCTTTGCGTTCAGCCGTAGGCTGATATTCAATCAGTACCTTTAATCCATACCCTGAGCAAAACCATTTATCTAAAGCACTGATCTTTAGCTAAGTCATATCCATTGCACAACCCCGTCTTTTACCCACTGATAATTCTTATCAGCATAATAATTCAGGCTAAGTCTGACAGAAAACAAACCTCTAATTTTTATACCCACTTCTAAAGCTCGATCAGCTGACTTTTATCTTAGCTAAAAAAACCCATATTCATTCACCATTCCTCTTATCAATCTCAACTGGCCCGTTTTAAGGTTTCGTTCAGTGAGTGTGGTTCGAACCTATTTTAGGTTCTCTACACTGAACAAACACTTCTCCTATACACTGGATAAAATTGATATCATAATTTAACATCAGTGTACTCAGCTTCAAGACACATTCCCATTGAAGCTCGGCGTCCCAAGTTCCAAAGGCGCTTAAACCTGTTCACTAATATTGCTTATCAGGGCCAGCGGCTTATGAAGTTTCAAATTGGGTCCAAGGGATGTACGAGTTTAGAGACTCTTGCGCCCAGTGGTTCGGATCAGGTTCAGTGGCATTTGGTCAACAGTCTTTGTTCAGCGGGTGGTGTTTGTTACCAAATCTCGATCTCAGATTTAGTTTTTTTTTGTGAATGATTTTGGATATGGTTTTTAATTTGAAGTAGCCTTGACCACTCTAACCAGACAAACTACCGAGGGCAGGAAAATCACTAATGGTCCATAAAAGCATTGCTCTCATTGTGAAATGAGTGTTTGTAGCAACGTCTAACGTCTTGACTCATGGCTTCTTCCATAAAGTCTTCAACTCTTCAGCCAAAAGCCTGCAAGTAAACATCCATGTCCTTACCAGGTGATTTAGGGCCGGGAATTAACAACGTCAATATGAATGAAGACTATTTCATACATATCCATGGAGGGGTATTGTATGTTGTCAATATTACCGGCCACATACCGTAAGACTAACTCAAGTTTTCAAACGGATTGAAACCGTCAGCAGCCAACCCTAGTCAGATGTTTCTATGTTCTTTTGCAAATTCTATTTTTTTTATCAAACTCTTTCCATGCCTTACCATCAACCGCATGACCCATCTTACCATCTTCAGTACAATATCCAGCAGCATGCCATGTCATATGCTTTGTAGTGTGTAAAGATCCGTACATACGCTTTAGTCTAGGAATCAAAGGAAAGTAACACAACACCTTGTTAAGAACTTTATTTCAAGTTGTGCCTTTGTTTTTCCATCTACTCGCTTTGCAAGTTGGACAAATTTCCTCATCCTGGTTATCCTTCCCCAAAAACAAACAACAGTCGTTAATACAAGCATCGATCGATTTATATCCCAACCCGACTTTTTTTCATCGACTTCTTAGCTTCATAGTGTGACTTAGGGAGTTTGGCTCCTATCAGGAAAGCTTTTAGAAGAAATTCCATAGTTTGGTCAAATGAAATATTAGTCCATTTATGCAAGACCTTGAGGTGCGAAAACTTTGCCAAAATGTCAAGCGAAGACATCTAAGTACCACCTGGGAATAGCTCTTCATTTCCCATTTCAAATAACCCTTCCATATCGTCTTTTGCCAGACCCGCAGCTTCTGGTGGCTCATTACTTGTCGATGTAGTATTTGTGTTGTGTTCAGTATGTGTGTTGGGTTCTGGTTCTATGCAATTGTTCTCCCTACGAATATCATTGAGGACATTAATCATATCATTTGTGTCATCTACTACTGGCAGAGCAATAATCCTTGGTTCACTGTGATATACCCAAGTAGGATAACCCCTGCTAAACTCGTTATTATGTATGTGATGCTTAATATTAATAGGTGTAAGCTTTTCCCTGTTCCCACACATCTGACATGGGCAACAACATAAGCCACGGTCATTTATGTGTGATTTACACCTCTTCTATAAAGCGTTAAGACCAAGTTTAAACTCAATAGAATTGCTGTTTAAGGTAGGCCTAGTCTAATTCTTGTCAATCGACATAACTTCGCGACTACAATTAACACAAGTATCACAAATTAAGAAGCATTTACACTAACAGGTAGACCTAGTCCAACTTAAGAAGCAAATCATCTCAATAAAATAAAACATTTGTCAGAGACAAACTAAATTCACATACAAAAATTAACATAAACCAAATTCACAGACACAATTAATTTGTTTAAGGTATCATTTGGTGTCGTTTTACAAATGTTTACTTCTTACTAAAATCAAATTCACATAAACCAAAACCTAATTCACCGGCGATGGCAGCAGCTGTTGTCGATAGCCAACGCGAGCGACAACAGCAACGAGTGGCGGTGGTGGGCGACGGCAACAGCGGGTCGTGCTGAGATAAGTGATATTGGTGCTGAGATGAGTGAGATTATCTGCTTTTTAGGAGGGAGATGAGTTAAGTGTTTTTGGTAAAGTGTTTTTGCTTTTTGATAAAAAACTTTCAGGGACTACATCGTGACCTAATGGGACTACATGTAGTCACTACAAATCCGGTCAAAATGAACCAAAACTTAGGCGGGATTTTTGCCTTTCCGCGAAATTTTAGAGCAAAATCTGTAGAGACTACATCATGACTTATAAGGACTACATGTAGTCCCTATAGGGTTTTCCTTTTTTTAAATCTAAGTAATATAATAAATAAATTTTAAAAAAAAGCATATGTTAGTTACAATAATTATACCGTAGTTAACTAAATTTACAAAAAAAAAATCGAACGGTGTTAAACCGTAATAACGTTCGTTCAAAATGAATGTTGTTAAAACTTTTGGTATTTAAGTTAATACAAAAAATGGTAAGAGGATGAATTAAGGTGATTTCGTTATACAAGACATGTTAAGCAGAAGAGTCGAGGTGATTTTGTTATACAATACATGTTAAGCAGACGAGTCAAGCTAATTTCGTTATACAATATATGTTAAACGGATGAGTAGATATGGTATTATTATACAAGACATGTTAAACGGACGAGTCCATGTTATTTCGTTATACAAAAGATGTTAAACGGATGAGTAGATATGGTATTCTTATAGAAGACATGTTAAACAGATGAGTCGATATGGTATCTTTATATAAGACATGTTAAGCGGATGAGTCGATGTGGTTTCGTTATACAGGACATGTTAAGCAGACGAGTCGATGTGATTTCGTTATACAAGACATGTTAAGTGACGAGTCGTGGTGATATCTTTATACATGAGATGTTAAACGGACGAGTCAAGATGGTATCATTATACAAGAGATGTTAAACGGATGAGTAGATATAGTATTGTTATACATGACATGTTAAGTGGACGAGTCAAGGTGATTTCGTTATACAAGAGATGTTAAACGGATGAGTAGATACGGTATCGTTATACAAACATGTTAAGTGGACGAGTGAAGGTGATTTCGTTATACAAGACATGCTAAACGGACGAGTCGATATGGTATCGTTATACAAAACATGTTAAGCGGATGAGTCAATGTGGTATCGTTATAAAAGACATGTTAAGTGGACAAGTCGATATGATTTCGTTATACAAGACATGTTATGCGGACGAGTCGAGGTGATATCTATATACATGAGATGTTAAACGGATGAGTCGAGATGATATCGTTATACAAGAGATGTTAAACGGATGAGTAAATATGGTACCATTATTCAAGACATGTTAAACGGATGAGTCGGTATGGTATCGTTATACAAGACATGTTAAGCGGATGAGTGGATTTGGTATCGTTATGCAAGACATGTTAAGCGGATGAGTCGAGGTGATTTCATTATACAATACATGTTGAGCGAACGAGTAGAGGTGATATCGATATACATGAGATGTTAAACAGATGAGTCGAGATGGTATCGTTATACAAGACATGTTTAACGGATGAGTTGATATGGTATCATTATACAAGACATGTTAAGCAGACGAGTCAAGGTGATTTCATTATACATGACATGTTAAGCGAACAAGGAGAGGTGATATCGATATACATGAGATGTTAAACGGATGAGTCGAGATGGTATCACTATACAAGACATGTTTAACTCATGAGTCGATATGGTATCGTTATATAAGATATGTTAAGCGGACGAGTCGATGTGATTTCGTTATACAAGACATGTTAAGCGGACGAGTCAAGGTGATTTCGTTATACAAGACATGTTAAGCGAACGAGTAGAGGTGATATTGATATACATGAGATGTTAAACGGATGAGTCGAGATGGTATCGTTATACAAGACATATTTAACGGATGAGTTGATATGGCATCATTATACAAGACATGTTAAGCGGATGAGTCGAGGTGATTTCGTTATGCAAGACATGTTAAGCAAACGAGTAGAGGTGAAAACATAGACATAAGACCTCTCTTTTATAAAATATGACAAAACCATAAACCACTACATCCAAAAATGGTGAAAACATGGAAACGTGGGCATCCCCTTAATCTCCTTTATTCTAGCACATTCTATTTAACACATTTAATCAAATATACTAACTACTACTCCACACAAAGGTTTTCCATTTCATTCAAAAGCTCATGAAGTATTGCAGCTGACTGACATGCGTGGTCCTCGGGATGCCTCTCCATGGCTAGTCTTGCCTCTAATATCTTTATCTTCATAGTTAAGAGCTTGCAGTTTGAGCACTCTGTGTTTCCAAGACTTAGTGCAACTTCAGAGGGGTCTTGAAGAAGAACTTGCACCCGGAGAAGAAATTGAAGTTGTTGAAAGTCTCGGAAAAGAACTTGCGTTTACAAAAATGATCTCATCCTTTCATTTAAAATATCCATATCCATGATCTTGTTGTGATGGCTATTATACAATAAAAATCATAGGAAATGTCATTTTAAAATACAAATTATTTATATATTATATAAATAGAAAAACTTCTAATTCTTTACCTTTGAACGAGGACATGAAAGTCTACCAAAGTTGTGTGTTTTATGTGATTTTCTGAGCACTACATCTCCTCTTTCACAACGACACGAAAAAGATTCATGAGCCTCCATTTGCGTAAGTCACAAAACCGGGTGGTGATGGTGGTGGTGTGAGGATAAAAGTTTGTAAGGATAAGAGTTGGTGGTGGTGATGTATATAAGTATCATATTTATAGTTAATATCTTCATAATTTTTAGGCGGGAGTTTTAGGCGGGGATTTTAAGCGGGAATTTTATGCGTCATTCGGCGTAAATGTTTATAAATTTAGATGTAGTTCGTATGTTTTAATTATTTGTTGTCGTTTCATATCGATTCGATCTAAAGTGTGATATTTAAATGTAGTTCGTATGTATTAATTATTTGTTGTGGTTTCACATAGATTCGGTCTAAATGTGAGGTTATATTTAATTTTAGTAATTTAAATATTTAATTCATTTTAATTAGTTTAATTTATTTGTAATTCATTTTTTCTAATCTGTTTAACTACTTCTATAAATCATTAAAAATTTTTTTAATATATTAAATCATTTTTAAACAATTTTAAAATAATAAACTACTTTTATAAATTAAAATATTTTTTAATTAATTTTAATCATGTTTTAGTGACAAGTTTTTAGAGACAACATGTAGTCCCCTCAAGTTTGGCGCCTAAAATTCCCTCGACTTATACTAAATTTTTTTGACCATTGACTATTTTTTTTCTTTAATAAATTATAGGGATTACACGTGATCCCGTAAATATTAGGCGTCAAAAATTTCCCCCAACGGGACTATTTTTTTTTACTTAGACTATTTTGTTTTCGTGACTAAACTAATAGGGACTACGCGTAGTCCCGATAAGTGATATTCAAACTTAAAGAATTATGAGACTTTTATTTTTTCGTGATGCAAACCGTAGTCTCTAAAGATCACATATGCAGTCCCTAAAAAATACTGGTGAAAGATTGAGCCACAAAAGTGGTGTTTTGTCGTCTAGTTGACTTGTTGGGACTATTCTCCGTAGTCCCAAAAAAGTTTGGTCGCTAAAAGCTGTTTTTCTTGTAGTGCGACTATCATTTTGGATAGCCCGGAGTCAAGGCAATATTGACACTTCCTTTTTCTGCTTAAAGTTCTTTTATATAAGAGAGTTATATTTGGCTACTGATAATCTACATGTCAAGTGTTCACGTATGCATGGCAAGAGTTTAATTTAATATGTTTTATGTGTTTTCTAGTCAATAACTAGTAGTTTGAACTGGTATCACTTTGACCGAATATCTTGGCCACATTTGTGAGGAGAGTGTGTTGTACCAGTTCTTTAGCTAGTAGTAGTGTGTTCCTATTTTCATGCTAAAAAGTTTCTTGTAAAGGCTATAAATAGTCATAGGTTTATTCAATAAAGTCTAAAAAAATATCCTGTAAACTTTCTGCAAGTTTATTCTTCATTTCAGATTCGTGAGTTTTAAGGCTTGATATTCTACATATTTGAATGGTCAAGTGTAAAATCCCTTTTGTCACTCTGGTTGACAGTTTGAAATCTTGAAGGAGGCGTCTAAGATCGTTTAGTTGAGGAGATTGATGACCCGCTCGAATTAGCCTTCGCCAAGCCCAACATAATTGTGTTTGTTTATCAATCACACACTGTTCACTAATTTTGCATTGTTGTGAAGTATCCAGGTGATACAATCTTGGGAAGGCATCCTTTAAAGTTGTAGTACCCAACCAATTTTCTTCCTTTTTCGTGATTTGTAGCTTATTGGTCTTTGTCTAGACGTCTTTAACTGTACGAAATTGGATGATATAGGTGCTGTAGTATCAGTGCGCGTTTACTTGTTTGGTACTGCTTTGGTTTTGTAATAACTTCTCGAATTTGAAACACTTATATCATTGATAAATTTGGTGAGAAACTAGTTTTGATGTATTCGGTTTTTAGTAGTGAATACTAGCATACTGTTATACTAGCCTTAGTTTTACAGTTTGGTTCCGGGTTTTGCATACACGTGTGAAGCTAGTGAGAAACTAGTTTATGGTGTGTTCACTTTTAGCGTAATTGTAGGCTATAATATGCACAATGTCACTTTGTGTCGTACTAATATGTGGCCTTTAATTGATGACCGAAGATTGTGTTATCCACTTATTATTTGTAAATCACATGATATCTCCGAATTCTCCTAATCATGTAATATCTTAGCTGTGACTGTTTTGTGGAAAATTCCCTTGCTTTATATTTAGGGTTTATGGTTTATGGTTTAGGGTTTAGGGTTTAGGGTTTAGGGTTTAGGGTTTAGAGTTTAGGGTTTATGGTTTAGGGTTTAGGGTTTAGGTTTTAGGGTTTAGGGTTTATGTGTATCTCGGTAGAAAGCTATAAATAATTACTCAGTAAGTATTTTAGTTTTAAGATCAGGCAAACACGCTAATGGATAATATTATTGGTTTAATGATATTCTCAAATATATTGCTTATATATATATGTATATATATGTATATATATATATAGTTAGGATCAAATGAGATGTTTTCTTAAAATAAGAAGGATAAGAAGTAACTATAACCGCATATCCGAGATGCATCGACTTAAATTAGATGCATCTTTATAAGCTTAGATCCGCTTTCATATGTGTTTTCTAGCTTTTATATAGATGCATAGATGTATTTTATGATTTCTCTTCTTTTTTGTTCCTCTGCATGTCTCGAAATAATGAAATTCAATTTATGCACAACGAACATCAGATTTAACCTTCATAACTCTAAATGGGCATCTAAATGTATAAAAATAATGACATCTAATGACAAGTCGTTGCATCTCAAATGTGTGGTTTAAGTCACTTCTCACCATTTCTTTTTTTAATTTACTTCTCACTGGATCCTTACTTGATACATATATAGAACCACTCCTTTTTTTGTACAGAACCTACATAACCATTTTTACAATATGGGACCATTAGATGAGTTTTGATTCAAAGGTTCAAGATTAAAAATGCCCCAAAACTGTGATTAAACCAAGATGTGGGTTTATTTTCCAATTAAAAAATCAAGAGCTATTAATTGATTAAAGCTCGAAGGTATTATAGGATTCCATATTATTTAAATTTTAAAACCCCTTCCTAAAATTTTAAGGATATGGTCATCTCAAATCCATTTTTTACCTTTTGCAATCACACCTCTCTATCACTCTACAATTTCCAATTAAACATAAACCCTAAATCTAATGACAGCCGCCACAACATATATCCTCCTTACTTTGGCCGTTTGTATCATACCGTGAGTCGAAAGAGGCTTCATCAACATCTCTCTTGTCCCCCTCGTTGATACATTTTCTTAATATTCTTTTTGCAATGTTTCAAGTTGGTTAGTGGTGATGACAGTTTATTTTTAAGGATCCTGGTCGTTGTGTCATTTGGTTAAGATATACAAGGTTGATGTGGTGATCGGTTTTTTTCTAGCCGAGTTTTTGTGGTTCTGGAAATTTTCTAGCAAGTTACCAATGAAAAGTTAAGGTGACCTTTGAAATTCTCTTCATCTAAATATCTAATTGCAACTTTGATTTGCCTATATTTTTATTGAAATCATTTTTTTAATGGAAGTATATGTGATAACAGATACTGTAACACTATATAGGTTGGTGGTTTTGGTTTTGTTTG
>BQNB010052222.1:0-40603 GCA_026074375.1 Tanacetum coccineum
CAGCCTGAGAGATTGGCACACGTTTTGTGGTGACTAAAACCAATTCAAGATACTAAAACACAGACAAGCAAATCAACAGAAGATAAAAGAGCGGTCTAGCCAAATATAAGAAAACGGTATTAACCATTATTAATCCAATCAGAACGTTGGTTTTGTAACACCCCCAAAAATGGGTCACAGCGGAATATGTTTCCAGGAGCGTTACTTCATAATACCATTGCACAAGTTATGAGAGAACGACCTCTAACTGTGTCGTTTGAAAGGAAATCTCGAATTATTTAGACTCTAATGCACATCACATAAGCCAAGCATCTAATTCACCTGAGAAAAACATGCTTAAAAAGTGTCAACATAAAGTTGGTGAGTTCATAGGTTTGTTTAAGTATAAATGTTGAACCAAAGTTCGTAAAGTATGTATGACCGTTCCAATCCTTGTATGTTCCTCAAATATGTATGTATAAATGTTAGAAATCAAATAGTTGTAAAGTATGCATGACCATTTCATTCCCCAAATAGTCACAAAAACATATGTATGAATGTTATAAACTAAAGAGTTGTAAAGTATGCATGATCATTTCAATCCCCAAATAGTCACAAAAACATATGTATGAATGTTATAAACCAAAGAGTTGTAAAGTATGCATGACCATTTCAATCCCCAAATAGTCACAAAAACGTATGTATAGTTGGACCCCCATTGTTCAAAGTATGTATTGCCACTTTATTCAAGGCAACGTAAATATTCCTGTGTGTATAAAACAATGATTACGATTACTCTAAGTTCATGAAGCTTCTGCGTATACTCATATATATGCCACTTTATTTAAGGCACCGTAAGTGTTCATGTTCGTATAAATGTTGTGCTCCGACCTGCTATAACGTTCGTCTCCAGTGATAGCTAATCACCTGAATGGGGCTGTCACACCCGAATAGATCTATTTCATAACATTCGCGCTTACCCTCCGAGTAATTAACAGTTCAATCCGCTTAAGCTAATCCGTAATCATTTGGGTAAAAGTAAAGTAATGTCCTTGTTTTCAAAAATAAAGTGAAACAAGCAATGTATATCATCCCAAAATAAGTAATTGAGTGTGTAGACTGGTTTGTAAAACGAATTGTAAATGCACATGTATTAAATTCAAACCCATCATGTAAATGAAGTTGGTAACAAGCATGTTCTCACCCCAAAAGTTGTAAAGTATATGTATAACAAGTAAAACATGGGGCTATAAACTCACCTTGAGTGAATGGATAGCAAGTATATTAGAAAATGCGTCATGTAAGTGTCTGAATGCAACCTAATTAATTATAGGTCATATGAGTACTAAGTACTTTAAATAAATAAGACCACATATAATTCTATATAGCTACATCACCATCTAATTGTATTTGTGAAATAATATTTAAATCGCATTTGATAAATAATAACCATGTATTTGTACTCGTATAATCGTATGAATAGTTCAATCGCCTTTGCAAAAAAATATTTATAAGGTTTAAAACATGTATAAATTTTATTTAAGTGATTCTAAAATGTTTCGCAATTTTTTTTATTAAACACGAACCAACACTATTCATGTCATGAAATAGTGTATAAGTATAAAATAGTGCGTATCTTCCTCGTTTTTATTTCGTTTTGTACGTTCTTTATGTCCACGCTTTTGTATTTAAGAGATGTATCAAAATATTATATTTCATATTTTGAGTCCACTACTTTTTACTGCTCATACACTTTTATAAATTTATTTTTTATAAACTTAATTATCGTAAACTCGTAAATGTCGTATCTTATTCGTTTTAACCCCGATTTTAGTGATTCTTTCGAGTATGTCTTCGTAATTAAAAGTTCTATTTAATTAAACATTTTACAAAAATAAAATACTTGATGTGAACAGTAACTTTTATAAAAGTATTTATTATCGTAAACTTGTGAAATTCATAACTCCTTCATTATTGATCCAAAAATTATGATTCTTATTATTTTAGAATCCTAAACATACATACTTTCTGTGAAAAATAATAATCCATTTTATCAGAAGTGAAATCAAATAAGTTTTTATAAAATTACTTTTATAAAAGCATTAATTATCGTATAACTTACAAATGGCGTATCTTCTTCGTTATAACTCGGTTTTTCAAGTTCCTTATATGCCTACGATCCTTGTAACATGTAGTATTTGATAAAAATATAAAATAAACACTTTATTTTTTAATTTGATCAGACCCTTTAAGATTTTTACATAAAATGTATTTAAAACTTGTTTTTTTTTAACTTTTTAGTTTAATAACTTTGTTTCAAGTCCTCTACCATGTCTTATACCACATGTCTTACATACTTAAGGTCCTTAGTCCATTATTTGTCCAAATATTGTCCAAGATCCACAAGTCTACATACTTGTTTGTTCATAAACTTTAATAAGTACACTTTTAAGGTAACTAGTTTATATATACTTTTTATACATAAACCATGTGACAATCCGTCAATTTTAGGTCATTATTTTATTCTCGAGTATTAGTTATATTTTTCATTTTTATGTTGAGATATGAACTCATGACTAACCGGGAGAATTAGGGCTTACATTTGTAATTTACGTGACATTTACAAAGAACCGGCGAATTCTACGTTAAGCATCGACGCTTATATTTTCAAAATGCCATAGAAATAGTTTTATTACATTCGTTTTTATTTTTCGTGTTACACGCATTTTTCGTATTTTACGTAAAATCTTTACGAGCAATGTTTATAATTATTATTCGTCTTGTACCGTACGTAATTTAAAATTTTCAGAAAAGTATCCCAACTAATGTAGAAATATTTTTACTTTGTTCGTTTTCACTTCGTGGTTCCGCCTTAACTCTCGTTATATTTTACGTTAATACCCATTAGCCTCAAAATTACCTACCTATCTTAAAATTTATACCCTAAACACTAAAATTATTATTAATAAAACTCAAATGTGGTAAGAACACCACATAGGTGGCGTGTCACTTTGGGAGCAAGTGTCTAAGACACTTGTCTTAGACAATTGCATGTTCAAGAATACATAAAACCAATTTTTATTCACTCTTTGACCATCAAACACACACACACCATCATTTTATAACTCAAAACCAAAAAATTACTCTCTCCCTCTCCATCTTGACGCCACCATAACACCCATTTTATAATTTTTGAAGATCAAGTAAAAAAGAACACTAGTGAATATGACTACCTAGTGTAATTCTTATACTTTGGAAGTGATTAAGAAGGGTTTTTAAAAAGGTTTAACACAAGTTTGGGGCTGAAGTTATACAAATTTTTATAAAGTCATTTGGGTAAATAAAATGTTGGTCAAAAGTATATATGTGCAATTAAGCTTGAGTGTGAAGCTTCCATCAATCCTTTTCTTGTTTTATCGATTGTGGAAACTTTTATACACCTTCTTTTGGTAAAAGTTTAATGGGTTCTTGTTATTTTCTTTATTTCCAAATGTATATGTATATGAATGATGTATGAAGATACAAGAATAAAAATGTTATGCATGCATAGACAAGTAGATCTAACAAGAAAGAACATTAAAATAGTGAGAATCATATAAAAATACATAGGCGAAAATAAATTGTAAGTTTTAAAAACTAATTAGGTATGAGGATGGAATTTGATAGCATGAGGTCATAGATAAATCTCTTATGAACACTTGACAATTGGAAGATTCCTAAAGGATAAATAATGATTGAGTTATGATCAAAACACTAAAACGAGTCAAATATGGACCTTGCTGTACAGATTATGTAAAAAGTCATATTTACGAACTGGACGATTTAAAAAGTGAAAACTATTAGTTGTAGCTAAAGTCATGTAGATTCTAAATCAGTTGGATAGTCAACCAAATCTTTATGGTTTATAAATGGCATCAAAAATGATGAAAGTGAAATTTCAGTCCAAAAACCTAATATGACCTTATTATAAAAAGTAACCCTATGTATATGTATGACTAAAAGATGTACAAAAATGAGTTTGAATCTGTAAAGTGGACTTAAATATGAAGTCAAGCAAATACATATATAAATTATACCATTTACGGTTTCTAAATTATGACTATTTTTGTAAACACGAAAGTATATAAAACCTATATTACGTAAAATGGTTTTATGACTAAAACCCGAGGTGGTAGTACCCACTTCTTGGAAGTTTTAAAAGGCTAATAAACTGATAATAAAATATCCCGACCCATAAGAACCCAAAAACATATAATAAAATTTGTAATATAAACAAATAGGACCCGTAATGCTTTTTGGACCCACTAGGCCCAATGAGAACAAAATGGACATAATGACTTAGCATTAGGCCTATCCACTAGGACCTTACAAATGGGCTAGACCTGTTTGAGAAAAATTATCAATATAATAACTTAATGGGTTTGCTTAATGGCCTATTGGCTTTATTGTACAATTTAACAATACTAAAAATGGCTAATAAAAAAAGTTAAAAACCTAAAAAACTTTAGTGTTAAATAATTTAATATTTCAAGAGCAAGATCATTCATAATAAACTACATGTTTACATATACTTATTTAATTTATGAATTATCATTAATTTTTATCGACTAGAAACCTAAGACCCGTTACAATTTGTATAGGTCTTGGTTGATTGACGCGCCTACCCCCGAAGTTCTTATTCATATCGCTATTCTCTTCCGACATCACTAGTCAGTTTATAGCCTCAGCAATTAATACTTTAATTTTGTATTTTAATAAACCCGCGAGGGGGATAACATGCTGTTTTAAATAGAAACCAAGGGACCCGAATGTAATGCAAGTAGCATTGATTATTATAAGTTAGCTTAACTCCTATATAAAAGACCGTGGAATCATTAATTGATAACTACCGGGTAATGATATACGCTTATACATTGAATATTACTATTTGGAGAGATTGCCACCTTCCAATCCCCGTGACGATTGGCTAACGCTCGTGTCGAGAAAATAACACTACGGATGCGTTGTAATATAGAGTCATATGCACTCATAGCGAGGGTGTATAGTGGGGCATTTTTATTATATGGTAACGTTCAATGTCATGAGGCTTATAATAATCCCCCTATAACTTTGTCTAATCCACATCGTTATGTCTTGATAATTTTGAGAAATGATACTTGTGTTCGGAATTTATTATATATATAAACTCTATGGATTCACTCAACATTATTGTTGACTTTTTAGCATGTTTTATCTCAGGTCCTTGAGGAAAATTCGGTGATGAAGATTTCGTAGAAGTAAATAAAATAACTATTTTGAAGGGCCCATTAAAAGAAAAATCATTCGAGAAAAAATTTGATAAATGAAGTATTGATTATTAAAATATTTAGACCATGTTTGTGAAACTTTTTTTCAAATGGTTATATTTAAAAACTCTCTTTTCGAGTCGTTATCTATGCTTGAATTTATTGTATTTTTATGACCCCAAATGGACCCCCTTCCGCTGGAGATTATAAAAATGGGGTGTTACAGATTGGTATCAGAGCTTAAGTTATAGAGAACAAAAGATTTTCAAAAAAAATGAACGAAAGGATTTTTAAAATTCTTTTAAACTAGAAATTGCAAGCAAAATCTCCTGAATTACCGATAGAGAGAGGGGGGGGGGGGGGGGGGGGCAAGAATTGATAAGATTATTTATCGATATATATATATGGAAAAATATATATGTTATAATATGAAATTTTCATTTATTTGAATATAAATGTTAATTATGTAATTATTTAGTACTAATACGAGATATTTACACGACACGGATTGTCATGGAGAACCATAATCATCTTAACGAGCCGAACGAAGTTATTCCCAAAGTGAACCTAGTTGTTCCCAAGCCGAACCAAGTTGTGAATATCCATGATCCCAACGAAATGGTTGACATTCCCGACGATATTGATTTGGTTGATTATGACGAAGAAGATCCTAATGAAGATCTTAAAGAGGAACCCGAGGAAGATGTTGAGATTGAGCTCGAGCATGATGCTGAATTGATATTTCCTTATGAGGTAGAGGGTGACAAAACCCCGCCACCTAGAGATGTGTCATCTGATTTTGTGTCATCCGATTCTGAGTCAGAGGACGATGAGGTTGATGTTGCACCCGCGACTACTGTTGGGACTATTACCAAAAGCCTTATGCTATTCCCGACTTTTCGATTATTTGAGGTAGGAGAGTTATCTTCTTCTCTTGACCACTCATGTTGATGGATTAGCCACCGTGGGCCTTAAGGCTTGATTTGTAGGCATCACGTTCATCAAGCTAGAGTCCATAGAGGGCTGAGTTAGTACGTGTCAAACTGAGATTGCCTCTTCTCAAATCCAAGAAAAAAATCAGGGAAGAAGTAAAGGGAGTTACTTAATCATGATTTGGAAAATGTCGAGCGTGCTTTGGGTAATGTTCTTCGAGAGGATGTCGGTATTAAGAGAGTGTTGAGAATGCCACATTGAGGAAAAGATTGCCTGAGACTAAGACTAAGGTGGTGCTAGAATCGTGGTCTGGTGTTGCTAGAGCCGTGGTGCTAGAGCCGTGGGTGGTGCAGTAGCCGGTGTGCTGAGTTAGGTGGTGCCAGACCGCCAGCGCCCAAAATTACTGTGTGAAACTTACATTAACTTCATGAATTGAGACCCACAACCTTTTAAAGGCACTGAAGGTGCCGTGGTATTATGTCAGAGTTTGAGAAACTAGAAGCGTGTTTTCTAATCAATGAATGCAAGGAAAGGGAAAAGGTGAACATTTTACAACTGCTACGCTCCAAGGTCGTGCCTTGACTATGGTGTGATGTGAAGGATTGCTTCCATGGAATTGAATGTTGTCTAATGGTACTCCAAGAAACAACAGGAGAGAAAGTGGATGACCGAGGGAATTTTGTCCCTCGAGAGTGTGGGGGGGTTTTTTTTTTTTTTTTTATTTTTTTTTTTGCAAAGGTTGGAGCAAAGAATTGTACAACTTGAAGTTAAAAGGGATGATATTATGGGTATACAAACCGATTCTGACGAATTGGCCTTGTTTTGTCCTAGAATGTTAGGAGCCGGCAATGTGAAGTTGGAGCAGTATCTTCTGTTTGTCAAAGAATATACATGGTGATGATGACATCATTCGGAGGCCTAATGGTATTGATTAGGTTTGTCTGTAAGGCTTATCAGGCCTCAATGGGACAAATAATACAAGACAAGACTGATGAAGGTTTCTGAGGGTAAAATAGGAAAAGGTAAAGGAGATCATGGTGGTCGTGTGACAGACCGACAGCGAATTACAATCTCGGCAAAACCAAAAAAAGGGCTAAAGCTGGAGCCATGACCAATGCTGCACAAATGACAACGAAGTTTGCCAAAGGCAAGAATAAGAAGCCTTGTTTAATTGCTGTAAATTGTGGTAAGTGTGGGTAGAAGTTGGGGCCATAATACCTGCTACTTTTGTACCTCGACAGAAAGATGTGTGACTTCTTTTTAACTGCAATGAAAAAGGGTCCACCGAAAGAGGATTTGCCCTAAGTTGAAAAGGAATGACAATGTGGAAATAACCGTTGGCTGATTACAAGTTGGAGCCTGTGGATGCTCAGTAAGTATCCGAAAGTCATTTTCTGGTACATTCCTTACTCAATAAATCGTTATGCCTACTGCTTTATTTGATTCGGGAGCCGATAAAAAGTTTTGTGTCTACAATTTTAAGTGTACCTTATTGATATTGGGGAACAGTTGTAGTTTAGATAACTTGCTATGATGTCGAATTGGCCGACGAAAAAGTAGTAAGTACCAATAATGTGTTAATAGGGTGTACACTTAATCTTTTAAACCGTTCTTTTCCAATCGATTTAATGGTAATAGAACTAGGAAGTTTTGATATCATTATTGGGATGGATTGGTTATCACGATATGATGCCGCTATTTTGTATGGAGAGAAAAAGGTTAGAATTCCCCTGGAGGGTAAGACGTTGGTTATCGAAGGCGATAGAAATAATTCCCGATTGAAGATTGTTTCTTGCATTAAGGCTCGAAAGTATATCGAGAAGGGTTGTGAGCTATTCTTAGCTCAAGTAACTGAACAAGAATCAAAGGAGAAGCGATTAGAAGATGTTCCAGTTATCCGAGATTTTCCCGAGGTATTTCCCGAAGAATTACCTGGACTTCCGCCACCCAGGCAAGTTGAATTCCGTATTGATCTTATTCCCGGTGCTGCACCTGTGGCGCGTGCGCCATATCGTTTAGCACCATCCGAAATGAAGGAGTTGTCCAAGCAACTGCAAGAGTTGTCGGAGAAAGGTTTTATTCGACCGAGCTCGTCGCCGTGGGGAGCTCCGGTCTTGTTCGTAAAGAAGAAGGATGGATCGTTCCGAATGTGCATTGATTACCGAGAACTGAACAAGTTGACGATCAAGAATCGATATCCATTACCGAGGATTGATGACTTATTTGATCAGCTGCAAGGTTCTAGTGTTTATTCTGAAGATTGATTTTATTTCTGGTTATCAAAACTTCGTACCGCGAGGAAGACGATTCCAATTACAGCGTTTAAGAACTCCGTCATGTGGCAATATGAGTTTTCAAGTAATGCATTTTGACTAACTAATTAGAATGCACCTGCAGTATTCATGGATTTTGATAATCACGGTCAATGCCTATCTTGATAAGTTCGTGATTGTATTCATTGATGACATTCTGATTTATTCCAAAAATAAAGAAGAACATGGTGAACATTTGAAGACTATCTTGAATTTGCTAAGGAGCGAAAAGTTGTACGCTAAGTTTTCGAAATGTGATTTTTGGCTTGATTCCGTGCAATTCCTTGGCAGTGATTGATAGTAGGAAGTTCAGTGATCACCTGCAAAAGACGAAGCATTAAAAATTGGGCTGCACCGACTACACCAACGGAAGTGCGACAATTTTTAGGTTTGGCAGGTTATTATCGAAGGTTTATTAAGGAGTTTTCTCTAATATCCAAACCATTAACTAAACTCACTCAGAAAAATAAGTCGTATGTGTGGTCGACACGAAGAGGAGCTCTTCAAACATTAAAGCTGAAATTAAGTAGGGCCGCCAGTATTATCACTACCCAAAGGAAGCGAAGACTTTGTTGTGTAATTGCGAATGCTCCCTTAAAATGATTTGGAGTTGTTTTGAATGCAACTGAAGAAAAGGGTGCTTGTGTACGCCCTAGGCAACTAGAAAGAATGAAGAAATTAATACGACCCATGACTTGTGAATTAGGAGCGGTGGTTTATGGGGGGCTCTTCGACTATGAGACATTTGTACGACACTAAGTGTACGGTTATATCACCGATCATAAAAGCCTACAATATATTTTGGATAAAAAAAGCTAAATATGAGGCAGCGTAGATGGATGAACTTCTGAGTGATTACTGAATGTGTTATTCGTATCACCCCGTGAAAGGCGAATGTTGTCTGTTGAATCCGTTGGACGAGGAAGATAAAGAACCGATACAGTGCATGCTTTTAGTGGTAACGGTACATAAACAAATTTAACCCTAGCAAATTCGTATATGCACAATTTGAAGCGTGCAAGGATGAAATATTGGTCCGAAGGATTTCGAGGCGAATGGGAGCCATTTGAAGTAGATCCATGGTATGAAATGTCCTGAGAGGAACGAGTATGGTTTACCATTATTTTGAGGAATGAGAGGTCTATCATGTTGAAACTCATAAGTCAAAAATATTTCCATTCAACCTGGGTCGGATAAAATTTACCATGATTTGAGGAAGGTTATATGTGTCCACTAATATGAAAGCTGACATTGCGACATATGTCATAAGTGCTTGAACATGTGCTAAAGTCAAGGCTGAACACCAAAGCCGTCAAGGATACTCAGCAGCCATAATTCCCTGTTTAGAAAATAGAGAGAATACATGGGATTTTCATTCAAAGCTTCCAAAACATCATCTAATATGACTCATATTGGTCATGTTTGACCGATGACTAAATTTGCCTCACTTTATTCAGATGAATGAGAAGTATAAAATGGAGAAGCTTACTCGATTGTATTTGGAGGAGATTGTTTGTAGGCACAGGGTGCCCGTGTTGATTATTTCGGACCGAGACCCTCATTTCACATCAAGATTTTGGAGATCTCTTCAAAAGTCATTGGGGACGAATTTAGATATGAGCACTGCTTACCATCCTGAAACTGATGGTTAGAGTGAGAACGATACAGACATTGGAAGACATGTTGCGTGCTTGCGTGATTGACTTTGGTAGTGGCTGAATTCTCATACAATAATAGTTGTTACGCTAGTATTAAAGCCGCACCTTTTGAAGCTCTATACGGAAGAAAATGTAGATCGCCTGTATGTTGGAGTGAAGTTGGAGATGCCCAACTCACAAAACCAGAAATGATTCGCGAAACGACATAGATGATTGTGCAAATCAAGAACCGATTATTGGTTGCTCGTAGTAGATAGAAAAGTTATGCGGATGTGAGACAGTAAAACCATTGTGAGTTCGAAGGTGGGACAAGTTATGCTGAAAGTATCCACTGTGGAAAGTGTTGTTCGATTGGAAAACGTGGGAAATTGCGAGTCCCCGAGTATATTGGACCATTCAAGATTCTATCAAGAGTGGGTCCGGTGGCATATAAACTGGAATTACCCCGAGAGCATCAAGGAATACACAATACATTCCATGTTACAAACTTGAAGAATGTTATCGATGAAGATCTATTATTCCTCTTGACGAAGTAAGAGAACGAAGAGAAGTTGCATTTTCATCTGAAGAGACCTATTGAAATCATGGATAGGGAAAGTAAAGCAACTTAAGCAAATCGGATCCTATAGTCAAAGTTCGTGGAAATTCGAGTCTGACCGAATATACTTGGGAAAGGGAGGATCAAATGTGGAAGAAATACCCTCATCTCTTTGATTTTAATAAGAAGCGGGCGACAAGATGAATTGATCTTCAGGGACGAAGATCCTTTTTTTAAGGGGAAATGCTGTGATAATTCCGTCAATTTCAGGTTCGTTATTTATTCTCGAGGTATTAATTATATTTTTTCATTTTTTATGTGAGATAGACTCACGACAAACCGGGAGAATTAGGGGGCTTACATTTGTAATTTACGCGACGTTTACAAAGAACCAGCGAATTCTACGTTAAGCATCGACGCTTATAATTTCAAAATGCCATAGAAATAATTTTATTACATTCGTTTTTATTTTTCGTGTTACGCGCATTTTTCGTATTTTACGTAAAATCTTTACGAGCAATGTTTATAATTATTATTCGTCTTGTACCGTACGTAAATTAAATTTCCAGAAAAGTATCCCAATTTATGTAGAACTATTTTTACTTTGTTCGTTTGTACTTCGTAGTTCCGTCTTAGCTCTCGTTATATTTTACGTTAATACCCGTTAGCCTCAAAACTACCTACCTATCTTAAAATTTATACCCTAAACACTAAAATTATTATTAATAAAACTCAAATGTGGTAAGAACACCACTCCTTGTGGCGTGTCACAAGATGAAGCAAAGACTAGGACACTTGTCCTAGTCAAATGCATGTAATGCATGTTCAACACATATAAAAAGCTCACTTTGACCATCAAACACACACACACCATCATTTTATAACTCAAAACCAGAAAATTACTCTCTCCCTCTCCATCTTGACGCCACCATAACACCCATTTTATAATTTTTGAAGATCAAGTAAAGAAGAACACTAGTGAATATGACTACCTAGTGTAATCCTTATACTTTGGAAGTGATTAAGAAGGGTTTTTAAGAAGGTTTTACACAAGTTTGGGGCTGAAGTTATACAAGTTTTTATAAAGTCATTTGGGTAAATAAAATGTTGGTCAAAAGTATTTTTGGGTGAAGATTAAGCTTGGAGTTGAAGCTTTCATCAAGCTTGTTCTTATTTTGATCATTTGATCATTGTCTACACTTTTCTTGTGGTAAAATTTAATGAGTCTTGTTATGTTTTATTTTGATTTCCAAATGTACTAATTATTAAAATTCTGGAAAAATTAGGAAAAATACTTTGAACTATTTAGAATCTAGGAAAAATAAAAAATTGAAAATTTGCTAAACGAATAAGCAGCTAATAAGCAAATCAGCCTAATAAGCTCAAACTGGAAATGACCCTTAAATAATTAATGACTTGAGACTTTAATGAAAAAGTCCCAAGGGCGAGATGGTAGTGAGTGTGTGTATTAAGGTGTGCTATAAGAAAGGGGGAGGTCACAGGTTCGAAACCTTTGGCCTTTCTTTTTGACAAAACATTTTTTTTATTTTTTAATTTGAAAAAGCTAAAGTATAAGTGAAAATAAGCTAATTTAATAAAAGGACTTATAACTAAAACTTAAAAGATAAACCATAAATAAGCTAAAGAAAGATGACAAATTGACTTTTCAACACTTGATATTTAACCAAACATATTAGACTTAAAACGCAATGATAAGCTATCCTAAAGACTTAAAAAGGCTAAAAACAGATTAAAGCCTGGACTCAATAAGCAAAAAGGACCAAAAATAAGCTGATATTATAAGCTAAAAACACTAAATAAGCTAAAAGTCAGCAGACACTAAAATAGATCTTAAAGGAACTTTTGATAGTTTTTAAGCTAAAATAAAAGCATAATAAGCTAAAGTAAAAAAGTTGAAAACAGATAGAGAACTCTAAGCTAATGACACTAATAAGCAAATAAATAAGCTAATCATTTAAGGAAATAAGCTGAAAAAGGAAAAAGAAAATTGTAGACTACCCTATTGACTTTTGGTTTTTTTGAAATGAAATGACAGATTTTAAGCTTAATTCTAGGACTCAATAAGCTAAATAAAAAGCTAAAACTCAAAAACAGCTAAAGACTTTGACCCTAAGAACAGTTCAAAACTAAATTTAAACAAATAAGTAAAAGAAATAAGCTAGAAAAAGGCAAATTAAAGAGTGGCAGTTTTAGAAAACAAGCTAATGACTATTAAGCAAAATTGTTTAACTTTTTCAGAGAAAAGAAAATAAGCTAAAGAAGATCAAGTCCTAGACCTAATAATCACATAGGACAGAAAATAAGCTAACATTACAAGCTGAAAGATTCCAAATAAGCTAAAAGACAGTGGACTAAAAAGCAACTTAAAAGACTAATAACTAACTTTTGAGCTAAGATTTAAGACTAATAAGCTAATGCATTAAGCTGAAAAGTTGAAAACAGATAAAGATTGACTCTCAAAGAACACATAGAAGATAGAATTAAGCAAATTTCCTAAGGTAATAAGCTAGGAAAAGAAGATGAAAATGACAGGGATACTACTTTTGGTTTTAGGCTTTTTGGATTTTAAAGGAAAAATTAGCTACTGCAGGCTTAAATTTAAGCTACTAAATTATGACTAAATATAAAAAGAAGCTTAAACAGATTAAGCTTGTACCCTTGTGAGCTTATGCTTTCAATTTCAGACCTTAAAACTAGCTTAATCTAATCTAAATTTGCATTTGAAAACTTGATTTTAACATTGAAAATAAGACTATGACAGATTTGACTAAAAATCTTTATTGATAAATGCTAACTTAACCAACTTATTCTACTGCATAATGGACTCAAAACTAACATGAAATTGACACAAAATGGTACCTAACATAAAGATCTAATATTTAAGATAACTTATTAAACTTAGAAACCACAGATTCAAACCATGGACATATCAGACCTTAAATTTTAGATTCAGACTTTAAAAACTTATGAAATCTGACTTATAAGCTTAGTTTGAGCTTATCAAACTTAGCTTAAAGGAAACTAAGGCATTCAATCATTACTTAGTACTGCTTGTGCTTACACCCCTTAATCTTTTTATTTTTTTATGTTTGAGAACGTTTTTAAGCTGAAAACAGTTTTCAATAAGTTTTAAAAAGCTAAAATAGATTAAGATCTAATGATATTAAGAACTTTTAAGCAAAATTTAACCATAAATAAGCAATAATCAATAAGCTAGAACAATAAGCATTTTTAACTAAAGACAAGACAGTTTATATGTAATGAACATTCAAATGAGTCATAAGCTGAAATCTATTGTTAATAAGCATCTATAAGATCTAATAAGAACAAAGTAAGCAACGCTTAGCAGAATAAGCAATCAATAAGCACTATGATAAGATAACAGAAATAAAAGCTTTAAATGGGTAAATAGGAGTGTGTACCTTGATCATAGCTCAAACAAGGATCAAATAATGCTCTTAAGAGCTTATTTATAAGCTCCAGCTTGTTAGAAACAAGCTGGTGAGGTCCATAAGCCCGTCTATGATTGGCTTATCATCCAAAAGTTAAGCTAAGTTATTTTTGGGGAGAAATTAAGTGAATATCTAAACTCAGTTAAACTTTTAAAGGCTTAACTGAGTATAAGCTAGCTTAAGTAGTAATGAAGAGCTTATGGAAACTTATTGGATTAATTTGAACAACTTAAACCATAATTGCATAAGAGAAAAACTTGAATTAAACTCTGATATTTAAATCAACTTAATTTTATTAATATTCAATGGTTACATTACTTGGAAAAGAAAATACAATGAAATTTAAGTGAAATACTACTATAAGATTAAAAGCTTAAGCCAAACCCTACATGCCCATCTCTGTGTGTCGAGGCCTCCTTTTATAGTGAGGAGTGGAAGGATCTAGAGCCTTGAGATGCTCCCCAATCTTCAATCTCGACCCTTAAATCATAACCATCTTCAATCCATTAATTTAGCATCGTTGGATCAAGTACACATCCAATCAACCAATGATATTGTGTGGGATTGCCAGCGTGGCTAAGTGAGAGTGTCAGAGGTGTCAGAACTTATTCTAGAAGGGATTTAAGCGTGTGTGTGTGATTGTTAACCCTGGGTGATTCGTGTATTGTGTAAAAAATAGAGGGAAAAGAACGGTGAAAAAGATGTACAGTACAAAGTGTTTGACCCGTTTGTTTGACTTGGACTGGGTAAAGGGTTTTGGATTGGGCTTTGGTTTGAATCTTGGGCCGTGAATATGGATTTGGACTATAATTTTGGATTGATAAAAGGCTTAGAATTTAGGCTTTAGGTTTTATAGAAATACAATGCTAATGGGTTGACCCGGTCCATTAAAATGGGTACGGGTTGGCCCATTAAGGATGTATATGCCTCCGGCTTTGATTTCTTGTACTCTTCCATTCCCGTGCTCGGTTTTGTCCATTTTGCTTCTTTTTTGTCCATATTTGATATATTCGTTTACCTGCAAGACATAAATTACAAAACACACATATACAATGCATTTTTATGTCATTTTCGTTCATTATTGGTCTTTTTAGCTCGTTTTATTAGGTAAAAGGTATGTGTATTTAAGCACATACCACTACCTCTAGACGAAAGACACGATATAGGCAATCTATTATAAGATCAAAAGGAAAGGCAACAATTGAATTCCCCCACAGGAAGGAGGGAGCACAAGTCTCTCCTCTCCTCGCAATATGCTCTCTGATGAATAGCTACATCAGATGGAGATAATAGTACAAATAACACGAGAAATGCTTAAAAAATTCAAACAAAAATTGTCTAAGTATGTATGCTTAATACACAAAGAGTTGGCTAATACTCTACATCGGTACAAATACCTTTGTCGTGGCTTAAGAAACGAACAAATACGAAGGGAAACATGAACATAGCATTCAGAAGGAGCAAGTTAGTTTATAAATAAACAGCAATACAACGGGAATACAAAAACTAAGTACAGTAAGAAATAATAAAAGCGTACATCTATTAAAGTGGCTCGAGGAAGCCAAGGCACCCGGGGTGGCACAAACAAAGCACCACGCAAAAACACAGGATGATGTTCGAATCATTACAACACAAAATAATGTTAACTGTTCAAATAGCTACAAATTACAAGCATTAAAAACACTTATTATATGAAACTAAACCAATGAGCAGGAAACATGAGGAGCAGACCTTGCTAATCCAGACTCCTTCAGACCGGAGGTCCAACCAAAGGTTTTACCAGTAGGGAAAAACATGGCAGGAACAGAAGTAGGTACAGCCGAACGAACAATCTTATCTGGTTGAACATTAACCACCTCTAAAAGAGCACCTTCAGCCGCCTCGGCTATCTTGACAAGAAAAGGGAAGCTAATAAAAGGAAGAGCAGCAACAACTTTGTTAAACTTAGCTTCGACACCAAGGAAAAAGTTAGAAACGTTATGAGAAGCCTGTTCAAATTCAGCGTCGGTGCGCCCCATGTGCAATCCCCTCTCTACCATGGAGGTAATGCTAAAGGTCAAAATACGTGCAAGAGTGGTAATGAACTCGTCACTAGATAGTAACTTACAAACAAGACAGTCTACACCAGAACCAACAAAGCGAGTAACTTCGCTCTTAAGGTTATGAAAGTGATGCTCGGCAGCCACAGCAACATCTTTATACTCTTGTGACTTCAACCTTTCAAGGGCCAGGTCATTCTGCAGATCCCTCGTAACAAGCTCCTGGTCAGATAACTTTGCATCGATACGAGTCAGCTCATCCGATACTCTAGCAGTAGCAGCTTCAGCCTCGACAAGCTGACCCTTCAACTTCCTAACCTTCTCAGAAGATACATCATTAAGAGAATGCAAATCCTTATTTTCCTGATCTAAAACATGCCAGTCTTGCTGAACCTTCTAGTACTTCTCCTCTACGTTTAACCTTCTCTTGCAAGCGATTATTAGAATCAGCAAGAGTAGCTTAACGAGAGTTTATTTCTGTGCCATGGGAGACAAGAAGAACAGTAAGAACGTTCATCTGGTTAGACAGTTGTAGCAGAGATAAGGATTTAGTCCTTTTAAGCTCTACATGAGTAATGGTCCGGTCCAGAGCTCTTCTACAAATTAAATATTTCTTTTCACAAAATGTTGGCCTTTGGAGCATGAGACTCATCCTATTCTTGCCTATTATATTCAGGAGAATCACTACACTCACCATCGGCAAATGGATAAGGCATGACATAAGGGCCAGGAGCAAGAGGGAACAAAGTGAGGTCAATTTCTTCGCCAAGGGAGGCATTAGCAAAGTCATCCTTCGAAATACGGTCATACTTTTAATCACGAGCAAGAGCACCCCGGGCCAACGCATCCATAGGATATAATTGACGATGGATGACCTCCGCCCCAGCCTTTCCAACATAACCAATAATAGCAACACCTAGGCAAAGGAAGATAAAAACTCACATGACAACAAAGACAAGGACAAAAAGAAAGGAAAGACGCAAAAATATTTAAATAAATAAAACATACCTTTTCGAACATCGACATGACCAGAAGAAGAAGCACGAGCAGCATCAGACATGCCAACATGCGATGGATCGAAGAGGGCAACATGAGACAGGTAGGGGGCGAACCAAGCCTTTTACCAAGTCGCAAAGGGGGAGTAAAAGCAGCCCTAAAAAAGGTGACTTCATCTTTATCCAAAGTATCTTCAAGAATGGTGCAATAATTACTCTTAGAAAGGTCAGTAGCTTCAGTATCCTCAGCCCGCTCCACGACCGGGGCACTAGACCCAGCGTTCGAAGCTTTCCTTCTCAACCTTCTTTTTCTCCTCAGTTGATCTGGTTCGGAAGGACCTAGTAAAGAAGTAGGTTCTTTTCGCTTGACCGGAGCTTTGGATTTTTTAGCAAGTTTGGGGTAAGGATGGCCAGCAGCAACCTTATCCAAAGTAGGGAGAGGAATAGGAGTACCCTTGGCAGCAGCAACACTGGTATGATTATGAACGTGTTGGAAGATGGAATTAGTGAACTTATGAGGCTCCTCAACAACCTTGGCATTCTCCCAAGTGGGAAGAGTCATAAAATCATATATGCTCATCTTTGCATCAAAGAAAGTGAAGGTTAAAGGTAAAAAAAGTAAAAATGACCCCCGACCTACCATAATTATCATCCTTCCTCCTAAAAGCCAAATTACACTTCTGGTTAAACCAGATAGAGCTAATCCCTGACCGAACAAGAACCGCTTCGTTAATCTTACGAAGCCTGATAAGGTGAGCACACAACTGCGCCACATCATTTCGATCGTAACCGTCAGTGGGTAAATCAACAAAAAAGCAAGAATGTGAGTGCCTCCAGGTCAAATAATCAGGAATAGCCCTACGGTCTATAAGAAAGAATTTGTTCTTCCATTTTTTCATACTTAAAGTACCTTCATCCATGCAAACATCCTCTATATTCCTACGCTTAGCAAAAGAAACCAGTCCCCTTGCTTACACAAAATTTAGAAGACTCGGAATAAGGCGACGGTAGGAGTAATGCCTAAATCATGACAAACTGTCTCAAATGAAACAACTTTACTTAAGCCTAGAGGGATTAGTTGGGAGATATGAACCTTAACGTACTTCAGAATGGAGAGCAGAAGCGTGAAAAAGGGGATACGAAGCCTAGAGAAATGAATGGACTGAGTATGAATACCTATGGCATCATTAGGAGATGGTCCATAGTAAGGCCAGGTTCAGGCAAACAGGGGTGAAGATCTAAGAGAATACGATAAGTTTTAACTAGGATCCCTAAATCGGCTTCGGTAAGATCAAAAACATGGGCATTCGTATCATATTTAGACATGGCGGGAAAATAGGAGAAAAAGGAGAGATAAAATACCTAGTCCAGGCTTATTGTGCAACGGAAAGCAAACGAGTAAAAACTTCAAAAAGAGAAAACGTGTGGAGCGGTGTAGGTGAAAACCGGATGAAAAGGTGAAAGGTAAAAAAAGAGGATAACTATTTTTATAGGGGCTTCTGAGGAAAGCAACCGTTGCAAACGTAAGCATGACATTGGCCTTGCCAAATCCAAAGTAAGGAAGGGTGTTGGTATAGGTAAGGGAAATTGCTAGATACATTATGGCGACTAGCTAAGCAACTGACAACGTTCAGAAACCCATAATGTCCAGACGCTCCACGCAAAAAAAAGAAGATGAAAAGAAGGAAGAAGAAATGAGAAGAAAAGATAAAGAATAATAAATGCTCTTAGAAGCATTAAATGCTTTTGATTTGAGAAAAAAGAATAGGAAGTCTAGCAATGGCAAGTAGACTTACCAATACTAGACTGGAGGGGACATGATGAGGTATAGTCTACACCGGAACCTCCGAAGGAGAAACATGGCCAACCACTCTTGCTAAACTAGCACGGTCTTAGCTAGACATGTACTCCGGAGAAGCTGATGTGTCGAAGGACATGTCAGGTCCGGAGTCACTAGTGCCGTGCCGGAGTAGCAAAACCTAAAGAACAATCCGACAAGGTATTGTACTAAGTCTGGACCACTGTCCTTAGACTGACATATAAACAACCAAGTCAGTGAGCAAAGAGGAAGTACCAATCCAGCTAATGTCTCGCTGACCCTAGGCAAGAACCACCATTCTCGTATCATCAGGTACAACTCGAGTAGAATAAAGAGGGAAACCTATTCCCTCGAGACGAACCAACACACACACTCCGGATCATACTTCTCTACTTACATTTTCTTTTCGTAATTATCTCACAACACATGTACTTACTCTCACGCCGGAGTTGGTCCCGGACTAAAATCCTAGAGCGAGCTAACGGTGTTCTTTCTTAATTTCAGCTAGGATACGAAAGAGCAACCTCTGAAGGGGCCAAGCTGAACCAGCAATCACGAAGGTTAAGGCCCATTTACAAAGCCCAACAAGCTCATGTGAATTTACCTTAACACCAAACACCCTAAACAATCATCACACCAACGTACCCAGTTAGCCATTATTTTAATTTAGATCAACATTTTCACATATACAACTCAAATTGAGATTTTGCACTAGTTTTAACATTACTAGCGTCAAAATCAAAACAACAATAATCAGACTAACCGAAAGGTCACGAGAATAAATTTGGTTGTGAAGCTAAAGAATAAGTTTATGAAATATCTTGAAGACCATCATCCTTGTCATCCTCATCATCATCGGAATTAGTTTTATGGTCCTCAACCACACCACCTACTCCATAACGGTTATGATTAGAGAGTAATGCGAGAAATCACATAAACTTTTATTTAAAATATAATCCAAAAGAAGAGTGTCCTTAATGAATATTTGGACTTAAAATGTGGTTAATTTGTTAAAAGTAAGAGTGAGAATACCACATAATAACATGCCACGTCATTTTTGTTAATTTTGTTTTATAAAGTTTATTTGGTTCTAGACCTCATTGTGTGAAAATCATTTTGTAAAGTTTATGTGGTTATAGCATTTCTCTTATACTAAAGGGTGTGAAAATCTTTTTGAAAAACTTAAATTAATATAGTTTTCCTAAATTACCTCTAATTACGCCCTTAATATAACTTAAACCTGATTACTAAACTTGGCAACTTCATAAAAAAACTTGATCAATTCTAAACTTGTCAACTTTTAAAATATGCGTACTATATTAATTTAAAAAACACACGCTTTGTATGTTAAAAACACACGCTTAGCATCAAGGGTCGAACCAGAATCACGATGCGCAAATTACAATTATTTGTCGTTATACACTGTCGCTTTACGTGAATATTCGTCTAGTAATAAAAAAATACCCAATACTTAAGTTTAGAATGAATAAACATGGTCTTGATTGGGATATAAAACACTAGCGGACTAGTACATACATATCTTTTTTAGAAGTATAATATTCTCCTTCTCAAAGAAAACCCTAATGGTGATTTAAGGCGTCCCTCCTTTAAACTAGGGGTGTGTACGGTTCGATTTCGGTCGGTTTTTGGCTAAAACCGAAATCGAACCGAAATATTCGGTTTTTATAAAACACAAAACCGAAACCGTTCGGTTTTTGGCGATTCGGTTTTTCCAGTTTATTATCGGTTTCGGTTCGGTTTTTCGATTTTTTCGGTTTTTTAACCGTTTATATTTTGGCATGATCAATTTATACCAACAAACTTGTTTTACGTAGAAAATAAGTTATTCTTATTTACTTTTTTTGTCAATCTAAGCCTAATTTATCTCAAATTTCAACAACTAGACACATATAGATGAGACACACACACATGCAAGTGAACATACACATAGAATGATCATTGTCACATATGTATTGATATATTGTCAAGTAAACACATGTACACGATAAACACGCATAAAAACTTTAAGATAATTATATCATAATTTCACCCACAAATAAATATGAAATTAAATTTTGATTTATTTAGTTATTTATATATATTATATTAATCATATATTATTATATAACAAAATTGGTTAGGTTCGGTTCGGTTTGGTTTTTGAACGAAAACCGAAACCGAATCAAGTTTTTTTGGTTTTTGAAAAAGTAAAAAACCGAACCATCGGTTTCTATTTTCGGTCTGTTATTTCAGTTCGGTTTTTATCGGTTTTCGGTTTGGTTTCGGTTTTTTCGGTTTTATAACTCACCCCTACTTTAAGCCCTAGTACTTTCTGATATACTACATTCCATCTATAACATTCCTGCTAAGTCCTTGTTATCGAGAGTATCATCACGACGTGATGGATCTTTTATAACGAAGTTTCTTACGGGATGGTTTGCTTTAAAACCATATGGCTCGGTTTGTTGTTTTAGGGTTTCTTTCTTTGCTTTTCGGCTCTTTTGTTCTCCTTCTTTTTTTCAATTAAATCTAAACCCTAATCATTTTCTTATTTTCCTTGTTATGGCTCGTGTTTCTTCGATCAAATCAGGTCAAAATGGTTGGACATGGTTTTTTGGCAAAAACAAGAAGCAGCGTGCTAAGCTAATTGATAATCGTTTGTGAAGGATGTAGATAGAATTTCTACGTCTTTTTTGTTACGAATTTTCCTTATTCATTAGACTCAAAGGGTTTATGGGAGGAGTGCCAACCATATGGTCGTATTGTGGATGTGTTTATAGCAAGTAAGCACTCGAAATTTGGTAAGCGGTTTTGTTTTGTTAGGTTTTTGGGGGTTCGCAATCAGGAAGAATTTTCAAAATTCTTTCTAACATCTGGACAGGGAGTTATCATGTTTATGTTTTAGTTGCTAGATTTCAAAGACTATAAAAGACTAAAATAAATGTGGCAAATAAAGGGGTTTTTTGGGTAAAGGTTTTCCCCAGTAAATTTTATTACTTCAAAAAACAATTAAGTACAATGGATGAGGGTGAATCCCACATCTTCGCCCGTTACATAGGCAAACTAATTCCTTAAATAAAGGTACACAAAGTGACTAGACTACAAAAGAATCAATAATGACCTCAAACTTTGATATCCATATTATCGCATATAGATTGAATCTTTTAAGGAATTTCCTGGCCTTCATACATATCATCATCGTATGGGTCATAGTCGTAATCAGCATTATCATAAGTTTCCTTCCATTTTTTCTGCAGACTATTAGTACCATAGCCAACCTTCTTTGAAGCCAGAAACTTGCCATTTCTTTATCAACTGATTTAATTTCATCCTCACTATCATGATCACCTGAAGAATCAACCTTTTTTAAAGGTTTACCCTCATCATCCACAAGTGCAACTTTCCCATCAATAATTAGTCTTTCAATCTTATCAATTTTTCCAACAATAGGTGTAGTACTAGTACTACTAACTCCCACATTCCATAACGAAGATCCACTAAAATTGGCCTTTTTTACTAGCCAGATTTTAAGTCCCCCCATTTGTACCCAAGTCGACATAATTTTCAACCGAATTAAGCACATCAAATGGGTTTGAATTACTAACCTTTTTTGTAGGCTCCACATCTTTCTTCGTATTTCTGCTAGTGTTGGCATTGGTTTTTATTTTGTGATTATCAAAACGTAAAGATGTGAAAGATATTAATAATGTTTTTAGGCGTTATATTTCTATCAAGAATGTTCTCTCTCAAACAATCGTATGCTTCAGTGACTCATGGTGATGCAATATCAAAAGGGCCCCAACTTAATAGGGAGAATGCAAATTGTATTCAATTGAACAAAAAAGACCTTATTAAAGTGAAGGATACAACTATTGTGGTATTGGTTAAGGTTGACTCTGGTCCAATTCAATAATGTGAAATATTGTAATTCATTTAAAACAAATAAGTCTTTGAAGAAATTTTGGTCATCTCTTAAGGTTGGTTCACCTTTGTTTAAAGTAGATGAAAGGATGGTTTGGGTCGAGATTAATGGTCGCTGTGTGCATGGGAATTTAATGCTTTCAAAAAAGTGGTAAGTTTGTTTGGTAAATTCAATTTCTTTGATACAGAAGTAGAAGATTGTATGAGCATGGGAAGGGTATGTATTGCTACGAAAAAACATTCTTTTATTTATGAGACGGTAAATGTGGTCATTCTTAGTGAGACTTTTGAGGTTCATGTTAAAGAAATTGGAACTAGGAGTATCCACATTACAGGCGATTTAGTTTCTAATGATCTTGGTGATAGATGTGATGTAGAGGAGTGTAGATCGCTCAATGATGAAGTTGACCCAAACGACATTTTAGATGACTTTATTCAGCACTTGTTGGAGGAGAAAGAATTATCGAATGTCCCTAAGGATGTCCAGCATGTGGAAAAAAGGGGTGAATGTTCTAAGATAGATTCAGAAGGTAGTGAACCCCTTAGATTCGATAAAGTTCTCGAGTTAAACAAGGAGGGCGATTCCTTCTCTATGAATCTATCAAGGATGAGCATATGGCTAGACGAAATAAAATGGAAAACAAAGATGTCGATTCGGATGCTACCATTCCTCCTGGTTTTGAAAACTTATTCAATGTGGATAAACATGGTTCTCGGTTGTCTACTTTGTTAAGAACATGTAAAAGTTCTACTTCTTTTGGAAATTAAAAATGGAGAGATATGAAAGGTTTTTCATTTATTGATGAAATGAATATGATGATTGAAGTGGGCAGGGCGTTAGTTTATGACGTAAAAGGGTGTAAACGATCATTAAGGCTGATTAATAGGATAGGTATGTCGAAGGTGGATAAATGAATATTTCATCGATTAATAGGAAGTCAGTTTGGATTAAGGTGTTAATTTGTTTTGTTTTATTCTTACCTTTTTTGTTCTTCGGGTTGTTCTCCAAAATCCAAGGTGAGTTCTTGTTGTCTTTTGTTCTCTAGTTTGTTCTCTAAAATCCTCATTAAGGAGTATAATTAATGGAATAGGTGTGTTGATGGTGGATTAATGAATACTTTATTGATTACTATCTGTGGTTCTAAGAAGCGTTGGAAGCGAGTTTAGATCAAGTTATGCTTTAAGCATAATATTCATATTCTTGGTGTGCAAGGGACAAAGATAACTAAATTGGAGTTATTTCAATTAAAATCCATGTGGGGCTTCATGTTTGATTATGTTTGTAGCATGGTGAGAGATAGATCAGGGGTTTGATTTCTATGTGTCATCCATATGATCTTTTATTAGATGTATGTTTAAAAAAAACTTTAACATAGTTTTTAGAGTTATTAGATATGTATTCTTATTTTAATATTCTAATTTGTGTAATTAACTCTTATGTTAATTATAACCTTCTTATAGCGGTTTCCTCCTTTTGCCCCTTCCAGTGCAGATTTTCCGTGGGATCGGTTGTTCCTATTAAGTGACAGGCTTCGACAAGAGACTCATTTATCGATCTTACTTAATGAGGACACTTGGTCTTATGGGAACTTTGGATATGAAGTTAGCAAAAACACGTGAAACTATTGAAAGATATCTTATTTTGCGATCTCCCATGCTAGTATCATGTCCGATCAGTTGACCCTATTAAGTGAGAGCTTTCGACGAGGACCCCCTTTAACGCTCTTACTTAAAAGGGACGCCTCATCTTATAGGAACCCTGGATAGGAAGTTAGCAAAAGACGCGAAACCGTATTTCTTTTTTATGTGATGCATAGAAAAGGTGTATTTGAAGAAAATTTAGCGGAGATTTAGAGTCATTGAATATGTATATTCTAATTTGTATACCTAACTCTTATTTAGATCCTAAACTTCTTACTATGGTTTCATCCCTTTGCGACTTCCCGTGCATGCTTCCTATAGGATCCGTTGATCTTATAAGGTGGCCACCTTTAACGAGAGCCCCGTTTAACACGCTAACTTAATAGGGACACTTGGTCTTCAGGAACCATAGGAAAAGAAGTTAGCAAAAGACGTGAAATCCCTGAAAGATATAACAATGACGATTAAAGCGATAAATGTATTTATCTTTTGATATGGTGTCTTGGTAATTGTATTTGTTTTTAAAATTACCATTTAGATTGATAAAAAATAAATATCATTGATAAAATGCACCTGCTTAAAGAGGTACATGAAACTAAAGAGGAGGTCGTGACACTAAATTCGATGCAAATTATGTCTCACCATCTCCTTTTTCGTTTCCCGTCTTCTTTTGTGTAAATGCGTTCTACCACTGATCTTATCTTTTTGTCCATCTGAATGTTGATTCCTAGTAGAAAATAGTGTCACTAATTCCTTACGCCAAAATTGAAATACATTTATCACTTTACTTGTCATTGTCGTATCTAAATTTATGTTTCATGTAAATACAAAAACAAAAAAAAACTAAAATACAAAAACCATGTTAAAAACATCCCCACGACAACGCACGGACACCAAACTTCTCGTTATATCTCATTTTGCAATGAAGTTTTTACTTTAATATGCCTATATGCTTGTAAAATTATATTTATGTTGATATCGTAAATGCATAACATTTTATCGCAAAATAAATTAAATTATAAGTTACTCATAGTAGTCGTAACGCGTAGATACCCGACTATTTATAGTAATCGACACTGGCTAATTAAATTAATGAGACAGCCTTGATTAATATGAATGAACGAGTTTGCTAATCATTAAAACGTGATTGTGTATTATGTGAAACGAATAAAATCAAGGTTTTTTTTATCTTATGCCATAGCGGCATGGGTTAAAACACATTTAATGTTAATAAGATTCCTCTTCAAAGTATAATTACTCATTAATTTTGTACCCTTGTCTTACGAACAAATATTATTATTGGGTCATGTGTTTTAACCCATGTGATTTGCATCCCACTAAACACCCCATCAGTCAATTTTTTTATTATATACATATAACTAAAAATGGCATGAGATAATGTAGTATTTGGCACAAAGTCTACAGTACCTTTTTTGGTGGGCTAACTTGAGCCTGAAAGTATTAGCCTAAATCCAGTCAGAAAGTGGCAGTATGCGACCCACCTGTATATGTATGTGTTTGGTGTCCTTTGTTTTCCCCTGTTGTCTCACACCTTCTAGAAATATCCAGCCGTTACTGCTAAGCCGATGTGATGATCGACACCCACTGATGCCCACTCTAAATAAGCATAAGAGGTTTGTTTTATTGGCTAGATTGGTTGACATATGAACAAGTTCGAATGCATCTGGCGTGGGCCGATTTTTTTTATATCTCTACTTAGATACACACAACGTTTGAAGATGTTTTACACATATCTAGGATGATAAGGTCAACAAAATCCATAAGAAAAATCCATAAACAAAATCCATAAGAGCTGAACTGATTTAGGGTTATGTTGATTATGTTATTGACTTCGTTCATCTTTGTTTAAAGTAAGTCTCGCGGACTGAAATTTATGAATTTATATGCCAGCATTTTGTAGTTAAGAGCTGAATTGATTTAGGGTTATGTTGATTCTGCTTGGCGAATGTTGATTTCATTATCCCTATAAAGTATTAGTCTAGTCAACAATTTTTATAAAAAAACGTTATACATTGGTCAACAAAACTTTTTACTAGGTAATAAACAAAAGTTAATATCTTATAAATAATTTACATAATCAGATTTTTACTTTCAGTCATCAAATCAACAAACAACAAAAAACGGTAATATATTCTTTAACTACATAACACAATTTGTATAACTATTTTAGTGATTTTACACCTTGATAACGCTTAATTCGAATATATTTTTAAACGAGTTATCCTTATTTTTGTACATGATATTTAGTTAATTAACAAACTTTTTCCAATAAATTGCACAAAGATGTTGTTAATTACAAATAGTGTATAAAAACGTTATTTATATTTTACGGTTTCTCAACGTTTTGATAATGTAAAAACGTCTTACGTAAAAGTTTACGCAAACAAGTCTTTAGTTATAAAATTCCATTTCGACAAAACAATCACATAAGTTATAAATAATGATTATTAAACTTGTTCAAGTAATGATCAAAGAAAACTCTAGAGCAAAAATGAAAAGATTATGGCAAGATTTGTCTTGCCATTATGGTAGATATACTTACTTTTATGGCATGGTAGTTTAGGATCTAGCATATAGAGTTGTAAGAGAAACATAGTCCCATTATGGGTCATAGAGTCCTTTGAATCAATCTCAACCATCGATTGTGTTATTCAAATATTAAAAAAACTCATTTCATCTCCTTTTTTTAACTAAAATATCTTACAACCGTAAATCGTCAACGACAAAAATACACTCTCGCGTGAGTATTTGTTTATCTTTCAGTAGACGGGTGAACGATTATACTTTACGAAGCCAAAATTTTTTCGATTTTTTTTTTTCAGTCACGAATTGTTGAAAATCATCTATGATTCGTATAAGATTCATATATGAGTTCTAAAACATATATGTTTTATGACAATCATGATTTGTGATTTTAACGAACTTTTTTTTCAATTTTGTTTCAGTCACGAATTGCGAAAATCATATATGATTCGTATAACGAATCATATATGATTTCATAAAATCATATATGATTTCATAAAATCATATATGATTTGTGATTCCGACGAACTTTTTTTCAATTTTGTTTCAGTCACGAATTGCGAAAATCATATATGATTCGTATGACGAATCATATATGATTCGTATAACGAATCATATATGATTTCATAAAATCATATATGATTTCATAAATCATATATGATTTCATAAAATCGTATATGACTTCATAAAATCAAAAAAAAAGTTCGTCGAAAGTACATAGTGTCGCCCCTCTATAGAAAGATAATTTAATTCTCGTCGCGATGATATGTTTTGTTTTGCGTAACGATTAACAGTGTGTGAGATATTTAATTTTTTTTAAAAAGGTGGAAAGTGGGTTTTTTTATTTTTGATGAAAAAATGAGTGGCTAGGATTGGTTCATTGGGTCTATGACAAATATTGGGTCTATATTGAACTTTTGGCCACGCGAATATGCGTTTGATTCAATCTTGCCACAATTTCTCAGCGGCCTTAAATTTTATCAATATAACGGAAAAGGAGTAATAATAGGACTACTATCTATAATCGATATATATATATATATATATATATATATATATATATATATCTTATAAATGTATTTTTTGTTTACTTTTTATATGTATATGTATATGATTAACTGTAAAAAAAATAAAAGAAAAAAAGTAAGATTGGTTTATTATTATATAATATTAAATTGTTAAAAAATAATAATTAAATATGCTAGCAATGATTGTTTAATAATTAAGTTATGATATAAATGAAATAAATAATAATGATTAATTGTAATGATTAATCTATAATGGGGTATCCTTCCTAAGTTAATGAGGTATAAATCCATAATGCCTTATTTATTATTCAATATTTCCATTAATAAATAAAATCAACTCCCTTTAAAATAGTCTCATATTGCAAATCGTAACAAACTTAGGGGCTGTTTGATAAAAGTTATGATTTAGTGCTGAATGAATCAAAGCTGTTGAATGATTCCAATATGCTGAGTGAAATTGGTTCTGAGTGAAAATGATTATTTGGTAACTGTTCTAAATAAAACAATCTGAGTTGCCAGAAATTATCAATTTAACCTTCTATATGTTTTGTATCGAACAAAATATACAATTTGATTAAAGAATTATTGAGTCAAATAAAAATAATTATAGTAAAAGTTGATTATCGATAAGTATTTAATAAAAGAATTAATTATTTATTAATCTAAAAACCACTTAATGATGGTATCACTTTAAAAATATGTGAGGTATAAAGTTTAATTATTGTTAGGTGCAAACAACTTTGAAGTGACAATGTCAACCTCTCCAAAAGAGAGTTTTAGTTCGTTTGAGTTTGTGTAACAGTAATTTCAAACCCCATGAATTAATCGGTCAAAAAGTCAGAAACCATGGTTAACAAAAAAAAAGTAATAATTTGTTAATCTAAAGTAATATACGTTAGATGAAATTTAAATTTATGATTGGATTGTACATTTTAACCTTGTATAGGACATGAAGATAATTGTAATAAAAAGTTTATAAGTGCAAACGTTTGTGAAAAAAATATTATAATAACAAAACGCTAAACGAAATGATAACAAATAACGTTATTTTTTATCAAGATATAGTTTGACATCCTATTTACACAAATAACGTTATTTTATAATATAAAATTGCAATAGTCATGACAGTGATTTAGAAATAATGTGTGTTTTAAAAGTATGTTTGGATAACTTTAGGTGCTGAATGATTTTGCACGCCATCCACTCGGAATGAATAAGAACCAATTGGAACCATTCAGTGCAACAAATTGTTGCTACAAAACAAATTAGCATCTGACCGATTTGGATCTACCTTCTTAATCATCCCATTCAAAGACTATCAAAGACACCCTTAACTCTTTGAATATTCCCACTAATGATTCCCTCCATTTTTTACGGTTTCCCACGATATAACTTGCACTACATTCATAATCTTTATATATTGTGATTACTCACTGATTTATTTATAGAAAACAAAAGGTAATAAACTTTTACATAGTATGTTAGTAACTAAGACTTTTGATTTAAGTTCATTTGGATACGAAAGTTAATGTGGATACAAAGGGATTAATCCTCACCTTTCATTTCCATCTTGATCTAATGGATAAGATTAGACCAAAAAATCATTTTCATCCTTTTTTTCAAATATTAATATCTCTCAAACCGTTAATCGTTAAGCGAAAAAAATATACCATCACGACGAGCCTTAAATTATCTTTCTATCGATACCCACTTTGATATACTTTCGACGAATTTTTTTTCCTTTTTTTCACGTTTTTTACGTTTTTTCGTATTTGAAACTTGCATGAGAAATCATATATGATATTAGTGTTAAATCATATATGATACTTAAAATCATAATGATATTACTGATAAATTACATATTATAAAAACGTATATGATATTAGTGTTAAATCGTATATGATATTTAAGTTTAATGCAATCACATGTAATTCGATGTTAGTGTTATATCATATATGATTTTATACGAATATTCAAATTAGTGTTTAATCATATATGATATTTTCATGCAAGTTTCAACAACGACAAAAAACGTGAAAAAACGAAGAAATTTTTTTTGTCGAAAGTATATCAAAGTGGATATCTATGGAAAGATAATTAAATGTTCGTCGTGATGGTATATTTTTTTCGCTTAATGATTAACGGTTTAAGAGATATTTAAATTTTAAAAAATAAGTGAAATAATAAAATCCTTTTAATCTCAACCATTGATTTCTTTTTAGATGGATGGTGGGGATGAGTCCCTTGGTATCCAGCCTTTTTTTTTGTATCCAATATAACTCTCCTCAAGACTTTTAGTTAAAAGTATATGACAATCTGTTGATTTTGTTTAATTTTTTTTTTAGATGAATGAAGGATTTCTTTTTGATTTAAATGAAGTAGATGAAGATGTTTTTGACAAAGAGGGAAAAATCGTAAAAGAAAATGTTGACGAACCTTCTGTTTGTCAATGTTTTCTTTCTCAAGAAGAGGCTTTGTTTTTTTTTTTATCAAAAGTATGCACAAATAAGTGGATTTTCGGTTAGAAAATGAAGGTTCGAGAACAAGAAAAGAGAAAATAAAGTTGAAAGGAAAAGACGCGATTTCTTTTGTCATCGTGAAGGAAAGGCTAAATGGGTAGATTGTTCGAAAAAACAAAGAAATCAAGTTACTACAACATGTGAATGCATGGCTATTATGTGTATAAAATTAAGAAGAATGAATGACATTTTTCCGGAGGAGTGGCAAGTTACTCGATTCGTTTCAAAGCATAATCATGACTTATTGTCTACAGACGAGGTTTGTTTTCTTCTGTTTTATTGTAGTATTACAATTGATGATAAGAAACGTATATTATTGTTAAAAGAAGGTGGCTTGTCTGTTAGATAAATTATGCCTGTCATGGAACTTGAAAAAAATGTGAGACATGGAGAACTTAATTTTTTTCACAAAAGATGGTTATAATTTTTTGTCAACATATCATAAAGTTCACTCCCAAAATCATGCAAGATATATTTTAGATTATTGCAAAAATGCTAAGATTGAAAATCATAATTTTTAATATTATTATACAACCGATACCCAAAAAAGGTTAGAACATATCTTTTGGTTTCATGCTCAATATTATGATTCGTACCAAAAATATGGAGATGTTATGGTATTTGATATAACTTACAAGGTGAATTCATATGACATGCCTTTTGGTATCTTTGCCGGTATTGACAATCACGGAAGAACCATCTTACTTGGTTGTGAACTTTTGCGTAATGAGACAACAAAGCATTTAAATGGCTATTCAAGGTAATCACACTTCTTTTCTATTTAGTGAATAAAATTAGAATTGATATAAAATTACAAATGATCTTGATTATGTGGTTTATATTCTAGATGTTCACTTTGCTGCTGAAGAAATCACCAAAAACTATATTGACCGACCAAGATCCATGGATGACACAAGCAATTGCCAAAGCGATGCCTTTCATAAAACATGCATTTTGTATATGGCATATCACTAGTAAATTTAGTGGTTTGTTTACTTCAATATTAGGAGGCGAGTATCAAGTTGGTGCTCCGAATTCTACGACTTATATAAGTAAGACACGGTTGAAGAATTTGAACACCAATGAGCATTAGTTATTGGAAAGTGCAAGTTACACGAGAATAAGCATGTTGTTGGAGATAAAGGAATTTTGGGTGCCCGCATATTTTGCGACTTCTTTTTTGGTGGTATGACAACAATGGAAAGATCAGAAAGTATTAATGCGTTTATAAAAAAATTATATCTTCTCGTACATGTTTAAGTCAATTCATTAAACAAGTAAGTGATCACATGTAGTTAATTATAGTCTTATATTTTATGTTTCTTAATAGCTATTTTTTTTTCATGTAATAATATTTTAGGTTGATCTAGCAATAGAACATGATGAGCAAAAACAAATGCATGATACTATGTTGGTGAAATATAGGGGCTCGTGTTTGAGGTCACTTTAGCCGTTAGAAGAACAAGGTCGTCGATTGTTTACTCCATTTGCATTCAAAAAGTTTCAAGAGGAGTTTGGAAAAGCAATTCAATATATGGTTAAGGAAGAAAACAAGCCTTCTTTGAGGTTAAGCATCACAAAGCGAGTCGATTGCATAAGGTAAATTGGGACGGAAAAGTGGCTAAGTGTAGTTGCAAAAATTTTGAATTTGTTGGGATACTTTGTCGTCATATTTTAAGTGTGCTCGTCCATAAGGATTGCTTTGAAATTCCGTCTACTTATTGGTCTCCCCAGTGGTGTCGGCAAGAGGTTGAACTTGATGAATCCTCTATTTCACATCAACAAGAAAGTAGTATCGTAGCAACTTATTTGGACAATGTTGATCCACCTTCGGTTGATTTGGTTCATTGTCCACCTAGATCGATACCGAAAGGACAACCTAAGACATGTCGATTGAAACCACAAAAGGAATTGACAAAGCAAGTAAAGCATGCTATGAAGAGAAAGAAGTTTATCAAGTACCCGAATAAAGAAAACATAGATGGTCACGATATTGCCTGAAAGCGTGCTACAAAGATAAAGAAGTCTATCGAGAGTGAAGATTTGAATCCTATTTGTGGAAACCGTATAGGGGGGTGAATACGTTTCCATTTAAAAACTTAAATCATTTTGTGTCAAATTATCGATCAAGTTAGATGCAATATGAGAAGTGTGAATAATACATCTAAAATCATTAGAGCATGTCATAGCAAAATAAGCACAATCACAATATTAACTTTTATCCATGACACAATCATTATCCAAACATTATAAGCAACAATCCACTCACATATAGATATAATGCAAATATAAATGTAAGGCGATAATGTAAATAAAGATGTAAAGCGAAAGATAAAAGAAAGTGCAAACAACCTGACATAAGAAATAAAACGATGATTTAAAGTGGTTCGATCACGAAAGCCTTATTCCGCCACTACTCCACTCCTTGAGTACCCAACTCGAGAGTTACTTCACTAGTCAACAAGCTCCTTTCTTGGCGGAGAAAACCTAACGTCGCTTACATTATTTTCCGACACTAAGCTAGATGTCGAGTTCTTCTTTGGGTACAACCAAACCCGTTGATGACATCAAATAACGTCACTTTTATAGCATTATTTATCCCATGTAAATAACCCATTTTGATAATTATTGCAAGAATTGTTACTTAATCGTTTATATTTGAGAATTGCAGTAATAATGGAGTACTTGGTGAAGATTAGCTAAAATCCACGCATTTTGGAGCTTAAACGAAGAAATATGAAGAAACTGAATCTGACATCCTATACGTCGTATCCATCAAGGAAGATACAACGTATTTGTGCCTGCACTTCACAAGAAACCACGAAGAATAAAGTCCAATACGCCGTATCCAGAAGACACCTATACGCCGTATTCAAGATAAAGAAATAAAATATTCTAGAAGATATCAAACGTGGTCCTTACTCCAAGAAATCCCCAATACGCCGTATCCCACATCGCCCGATACGGCGTATCGATCAATTTCCAGACTCTATAAATAGAAGACCCTAAACTCATTTTAGGTATTGTAGATCCCAGATTTAATAGATCTTTCTAGCCTGTTAAGGGTGGTAACCAATCTGGATAGATCCAAACTAACTACAAGAGAAACAATGACTATGAACAATATAAGTTATGCGGAAACTAACTTATACTGCTAAGAAGAACAATGAATAAAATAGAACTTTGATTACTATTAATCTGATAGGTTACAGATCACTAACTATGACTATTTGTGAAACTTGTATATGAAACTTATATCTCTAACTAATGCCGTAGGGTTCCTTTTATACACCAAGGAAAACCTTAATGGGCTTACAAAACGTGTGAAGAGATAATGCATATCTATTCCTATAATAACTCATGCATATCTCCTAACTTGTATATGAAACTTATATCTAACTAGTGCTGTAGGGTTCCTTTTATACACCAAAGAAAACCCTAATGGGCTTACAAACTATTTATAACTAACAACACTAACTACTTAGTCTATTTTCTTGAATCTTTAGCATTCTTCACCAGCAACACTAAGTAGAACTGGCAGTAGTAACTTGTATAAGTAGCAACACTAAGTTGTAGAAACTTCTGAAACCCAACAATCCTCCCCTAAACATGATGTTCACTTGTTAACCTTCATGTTTCTTTAGTTTGAGCTTCTTGAACACTAGGAGGATGTATCCAAACACACTGCTACTCTTTAATCTGCTTTTTGATGAACTTGAACTCTTTTGTTACTTTGTAAACTTGAAATTCTTTAGCTTCTAGTCTTTGGCACCATCACAGCATCTCAGCAACTCAGCAACACAGCTACACCAACTAAGTTGGCTTTGTAGTTTTTGGCAAACTACCAGCCATAAACGGATTTGATATTTCTTTACCAGTAGCCGTTTGCTCTGGAATAGCCAATGCTTTATTGTAATAACATGGTGCATTGATAACCATATAGTTTTGAGTAAACTATCAACTATCAACGGATTTGAGATGTCTTTACCAAGAGCCGTTTGCTTTGGACTAGCCAACTCTTTACTGTGAAGCATGGTGAGTTGATTACCATATAGTTTTTGGCAAACTATCAGCCATTAACGGATTTGAGAAGTCTTTACCAGAAGCCGTTTGCTCTGGACTAGCCAGTTCTTGATGTCTGTTAGACATGGTGAACTGATGACCATTTGTTGTGTGGTTATAAAACCAACACTTAAAGATCCTTCTCACTCCCATCATGGCTTTTAGATTCATCAATTTGCTTTTGAATGAATCTAAGTAAATCAAAAACAGCTTCACTTTCAGATTCAGCTATCAATCTCAAAGCCAACATCCTCTCAAGAGTTTCCTTTGTAAGTGGATACCTTCTTTCTGCTAGCATGTAAAACTCAGTTCCATCTTCTAGCACCAAGATATGAACTCCACAGTTATCATAGAAATTCCAACTCTTAAGAATCCATTCCTCTTGGTTCTTCCAAAGATCATCTTCTGCATTTGCCTCAAACATAGTCCTTAAACTACCCCAAAGAATTAGATCAATTCCTTCTGGAGTTGATGTTTCAAATCTCTTCATCACTAGACTATGTAACTCAATGAAGTCCAATCTATCAAACCTTGAAACCATTTCAGTGAAAGTCTTGATATATCTTGAACTTCCATCAGCTCTAAAAACTCTGTAATAGTCATGAGGTTTTCCATATCTATCAGTATGATAAAATTTAGACTCCCAGTCAACAATTGGATACCTCTTGTCTAGAACTTCATAATCAATTTCTCCTTCTTCAGGAAACCTCTTCTCTAGGACTTCATAATCTATTATTCCTTCTTCATCTGGAACTATCTTTAGATAAGCCTTTAGTTGCTCTTCCTCTTCAAGATCAGCATCAGTCTTTTCTCTTTTAGACTTCTTTGTTGCTTTCATCTTAAGTCTTCTGCCTGGTCTTTTCCTGATACTCTCTTTATGTCCTTCTTGCTTAACTTCAACTTTAGTACTGTTAGGTTCTTCAAGAACCTTTTGCTTATGTACATCAGCTGCTTCTTTAGAATCTTTTACTGCATCATCTGAATCCATAGGCTTGAAATCATCAATTACCCTTTTCTGTCTTTCATACAAACCTTGAATTTCTGAAAATGTCTTTGCCTTCAGCTAAGAGTGTTTGTAACCACCCATATTCTTTAGATACGTCATCATCAAATTCCTCAGTTGAGATTTAGTTGGTGGTCTACTTCTAATCTCAGTAGATCTTTATGCAGCTCTGAATTTTCTTTGAGCAACAATTGTTTCAGCCAAGAACTTTGCTCTCTCTTCAATTGTATACTCCTCTCTTTCTTACTGTTAAAGCTTGGCTGAAAACAATGCATCAGCATCAATCCCTGCTTGAACTTCATCATACGTCTCAGCTATAGCAGCCTTAGATGCTTCTTCTTCCCTCTGTCTTTCCCTTTCTACCTCTGCTTGCAAGTCTACTTGTAACTGTCTGGCGATTTATGTATCTCTTGCAATTTGAGCAGCATCAAAATCACTTCTAGTCATCTTCTTTGCAGGCTCAGGTTCTTCTAAGATACTTTTGCCTTTGTCTTTAGGGTCAATTGTTAGAAGTGGCTTCAGGGTTAGGATTGATCTTTCAGGTCTTGAAGAATCTTCAATATCTTTAATTGACACTCCTTTTTCCTTAGCTTTCTCTTCTTTCATCTTAATCAAAGTTTGAGCCATGGTGATATCTTCATCATCAAATATACTTGTTGTTGTAGGAGGAGTTCTAGGCTCAACAACACTATCTTCTTGCCTAGCAGCATCAACATCTGGCCTAGCAGTACTAAGTTCTGGCCTAGCAGTACTAACTATTTTAGGTACAACAGTACTAACTAGTTCTTCAGTACTTCCTCCTTTCTCACCACTGCCCTTGTTAAGCTCCTCAGTTTCATTACTTTGCCTCCCTTCTTTTACAACATCCTTTGTTTCCATGTAATCCCTACCATCAGCATCAAGATCATCAAAGGCATCCAAAGTTGGTTCAGGTTTGGCATTTTTCCTCCCCTGTTTGGATACAGACTCCTTCCTTCCTAACCTTTTCTTCATTGATAACCTTTTCACACTCTTTAACCATGCCCTGTGGTGTGAGATGCTTGGCTTACACTTCCTTTTCAACTTCTTGATTTGATCCTTCAATTTAAGGATCTCTGCAGCCTGAGCATCCTTGGAAGTTTCCAAAGCAAGAACCCTGTTGGACAAGTTAGTGCAAAGAACAAATAACTCTTCTAGGTTCAAGCCACCCTTAGCTTTTTTAGATGTGTGATCACCTGAAAGAGGACTATCATGGGATGACTGAACCTGATCCCCTTCACTCCCATTAGTGCCCTCTAAAGAGTCCCTAGAGTCTTGGGTAGTGTCATGGCTAGATGATGAGGCAGTCACAGGGGGTTGGTTTCCTGTACTAAATTGAGAAGGAGAGGGTGTTGGTTGGGGTTCAGTGGGTTGTTCTGAACCTTCACCCTCAGGTGCTTAGTGTGGCACCAACATAAAATCAAAGAGTGGAGTGACTTTTCCTTAAAACAAGACACCTTGTGAACTTATAACTAGTAAAATACCAATCATAAGCTATATAAGACCTTTTGGGTGGCGTTTGGGACCCTTCTTGAATACATTGACCATCTGGGCAAGTCTTAAAGGGAAGACTGATGAAAGGTTGTTGTTGGGTATTCCCTAATTACGCAAGGCTTTTAGGGCATTACAATTTTGAACCAAGAGAGTGAAAGAAAACTTATATAAACCTTTTTAGAAAATAAACCAAATGTTGCAGGGAAAGGACCTAATTGGCTGTTTGATCTTGATTATTTAATTGATTCAATGAATTATCAGCCTGTGAGAGTCAGAGGAAATCAAGCTAACAAAACTGCAGGTCCAAAAGAAGCTTAATCATAGTGGCAGGTAAACAAGATAATATTATAGCAAGAATTCTAAAATGAAGCTGAATCTGCTCAAGGACTACTTTGGTACTACCAAATTTTATGTCTTCTTATACTTCAACAGTCAAAAGCTCAGAAGCAAAGAATGAAGGTGAAAAGCCTAATAAGAATACTGGTTTAAAGACAAATGAGGAGCCAGTAGATCAGGAGGATCAAGCCTTTTTGGAGGAGCTTGAAAGGCTTAAAAGACAAGAAAAGGAGGCTAATGATGCAGCTGAAGCCCTTAGAAAGGAGTTTGCCCAAGATACTGAGGATTTGCTTCTTCAAGCAGGAGCTGCTAGAGCTACCAGTACTAACACAGTTAATACTGCTAGCACACCAGTTAGTACTGACAGTCCTTCAAATGTTTTTGGTACTGGTGGATCTGATCTAAACAACACTGACCAAGATGATTCTCAAATACCTGCTCTTGAGGATATTTATGACAATCCAAGTGATGGTATTTTTACCAATGCATCTTATGATGATGAGGGTGCAGTGACTGACTTCACTAATTTAGAATCCACTGTGAATGTTAGTCCTATTCCCACTTCAAGGATACACTCTATTCATCCTACAACTCAAATTCTTGGAGATCCAAAGTCAGCAGTTCAGACAAGGAGCAAAGTACACAAAAGTTCTAGAGCCCATGCTTTTGTAAGTTATATTCAAAAGCAGAGAAGAAATAATCACAAGGATTTCCAGCATTGTTTATTTGCTTGCTTCCTATCTCAAATTAAACCCAAGAAGATATCTGAAGCCCTTGAAGATAAAAGTTTGGTTGATGCTATGCAGAAAGAACTGTTGTAATTCAAGATTTAAAAGGTATGGATTCTTGTAGATTTGCCTTATGGGAAGAAGTCAATTGGGACTAAATGGGTTTACAGGAATAAGAAGGATGAAAGAGGTGTTATGGTTAGAACTTAAGGGCAGAGGATGGTGCCATATGGACATAGGCAAGAGGAAGGGATAGACTATGATGAGGTTTTTGCTCCTATAGATAGGATTGAAGCCATTAGGATCTTTTTAGCCTTTGCTTCTTATATGGGATGAGGTTTTTGCTCCTGTGGTTAGGATTGAAGCCATCAGGATCTTTTTGGATTTTGCTTCTTATATGGGATTCATATTTTATCAGATGGATGTGAAGAATACCTTCTTGTATGGTACAATTGATGAGGAGGTATATGTGTCTCAACCTCTAGGTTTTGTAGATCCTAAGTTTCATAAGAAGGTCTACTAGGTTGTGAAAGCTCTGTATGGTTTACACCAAGCTCTTAGAGCCTGGTATGCTACTTTATCTACTTTCTTGTTGAAAAGTAGATACATAAGAGGAACCATTGACAAGACTCTTTTCATCAAGAAAGACAAGAATGATATCATGTTAGTACAGGTTTATGTAGATGATATTATTCTTGGTTCTACTAAGAAGTCTTGGTGTGATGAGTTTGAGGCATTGATGAAGAGCAGATTCCAAATGAGTTCTATTGGAGAGCTCACCTTCTTTCTTGGATTATAAGTCAAGCAGAAAGAGGATGTAATTTTCATAAGTCAAGATAAGTATGTTGCAGAGATCCTGAAGAAATTTGATATTGCTAATGTAAAGACTGCTAGTACTCCAATTGAGACCTAGAAGCCTTTAGTCAAAGATGAAGAAGCTGCTGATGTGGATGTATATATTTATAGATCTATGATTGGGTCTTTAATGTATTTGACTGCTTCTAGGCCTGATATTATGTTTGCAGTCTGTGCTTGTTCTAGGTTTCAGGTAACTCCAAAGACCTCACATCTTCATGCTGTGAAGAGGATCTTTAGGTACCTCAAAGGCAAACCTAAACTGGGCCTTTGGTATCCTAGAGTGTCATCATTTGACCTGGAAGCCTATTCTGACAGTGACTATGCTGGAGCAAATCTTGACAGGAAATCCACAACAGGAGGTTGTCAATTTCTTGGCAGGAGACTTATCTCATGGCAGTGCAAGAAGCAAACAATTGTGGCTACTTCTACTACAGAGGCAGAGTATGTTGCTGCTGCCAACTGCTGTGGGTAAGTATTGTGGATTCAGAATCAAATGTTAGACTATGGGTTCAATTTTATGAACACAAAGATCTACATTGATAATGAAAGCACAATTTGCATTGTAAAGAATCCAGTGTTTCACTCCAAAACAAAGCATATTGAGATTAGGCACCACTTCATTAGGGATGCTTATGAGAAAAAGCTTATCCAGGTGCTTAAGATTCACACTGATGATAATGTGGCTGATCTTTTAACCAAAGCTTTTGATGTTAGCAGGTTCAATTTCTTAATTGTTAACATTGGAATGCTCAACCTATAGCTGCATTAGTTTAGGGGAGGCAAAATGGCAGGATAATTTATTGTACAGTTTGTAGAATGATTTTTTAGTTATCAGATGGATTTTAGATGATGTATTGATAATTTGGGGTTCCTTATGTTCTTTGGAATGAGGATTGAGGGCTACATATGGTACTTAATCAGTTAGTGCTGCCAGTCTTGGTTAATACTGGTAGGTAAAAACTTAGTACTGCTAGGCCAAAACTTAGTATTGCCAAGCAAAAGTTAGTACCGCTGAGTTACCGTTAGAGAAGATATTGCTAGGGGTTTAAAGTGTAAATTGTAACGGTTTCTTCGCCATTAGGTTTGCTTATCCTATATAAACCATTCCCAATTACACGATTCATTCACCTAATCTCTATCTCAAGATCTTAAATCATAAACCCTAATCCCTCTAATCGACGACAATCCAAATTACTCAAAATTAGCAACAATGGCTGCTTTTGAATCTTGCCCCAAGCATAACATGGTTGCGTATTTGGAAAAGACTGAAGGGAATGCTTAGTTTCATGAGATTGTGGACTTTCTATCATGAAGCTCAATTTTCTATGCTCTCACTGTAAGTTCTAATGTCTCTACTTCCATTATTGAACAGTTTTGGAATACTGCTACTTCCAAAACAGTCAATAATGTAAGTTACATT